>PPHD01007797.1:0-18284 GCA_002909625.1 Bambusicola thoracicus
TGATTTGGAATAAATGTTTATTTTGTTAGTGTTAAAAGTAGGTGAGAAGAGTCATATCCTAACTCACCATATGCTCATTTAAGTAAGTATATTACTGTATAAAAGGTGATCTAGATAAAATGGTAGTTCTGCTTTCTCATCTCAAGTATGTGTGAGGGTCTGCACTTAAAGTTACTACTTTTATTAATTTTTGTTCTTTACGTCTAATATAATCACAAATGGCTTATATCAGACAGGTGCTATACATTTTGTTCAATTGCTTATGGAAAAAGCTAAAAGTGATTAGGAATAACATAATGAAATTAATTTATTTTCCCTTAGCTGGAGGAACAAATTGATTACTGTTGTTACTATTGAATGTTTCAACATTAGTGTGTGTTCTTAAAAACATGCCATTTGTTTATGGGGCTGCTGATTCTCTCAGAAAGGCAATTCTGCTGTCAATTTGGCTATTATAAGCTGCTGAAAAGAAATTAAAATCTGTGCTGAACAATTCTCATTGAAAGAAAATTGTCTGAAGGGATTAATTGATTCTACTTTGTAGCATAGCTTGTCACGCAGTTTTTCCTACTGCTTTCTTAAAATTAGCAACAAATTTCAATTGGCAAAATGAGTAGCTTAAAAAGTAAGGAAAAACTCCTGTCTGGGACTGTAGAGACACCTCCAATGCCAGCTAATTGCTGCTTAGCAGTGTTTAATATGGGGTCCCATGGTGCAGGGCCAGTGCCGGCATCTTCAGGACAACGTCATTTAGGTTGGAAAAATAACTTCAAGTTCAACCATTAACTTAACCTATAGGGTCCCATTGCTAAACTAAGTCCCTTAGCGCTGCATCTATACATCTCTTAAATACCTCTAGAGATGAGGACACCACTGCTGCCCTTGGCGAAGCTGGAGCTGCTGCTGCCAGTGGGCTCCTCTTATTTGAATTAAGCCCGTGACTTACATTTCTTCATAGAGATATACTTAGTTTGAAGTTAGTGGGAACTTCCTGTATTTATGTATGCGGCTTGCCGTTGTCCCATTACGTGTAGCGTCCATAATATCCTATGAGAACTGTTCTATCAAAGAACAAAACCCCAAATCAACAACAAATCTATTGAATGAAGATTCTATTGAACATAGCTATATTGTTGTTTGATGTAACAAGACATTTGCCCTCTGAAAAAGAAGTATTTCACTTATAAGTTTTCAGAATGCTCTAAGCAGCAGTATCCTTCTGTTGCATGATTTAGATAACCTCTCTGACATTAACAGAGTAAAATATGTAGAACACCTGGATCTGGCTTATGAAAAGTTTGCAACTGCGCTGAAGATGCTTGTAAGTATGTCAGGTGACGGTTTTGCTTAGATTTTTTTTAACAATGAAGAAATGTTGCCAGCCTTTTGAATCCATCTATCATATTCACTTTAAAATAAATATGTACTCACCCTAAAGCCTCACATTTTAACAAAGGAGCAAGTTAAACCTATGAGAAATCTGTCAGACTGAATGTATAAACAGTTTTGATGTTAACTCATAAATGTATCAACACTTCAACAAAAAATCATGATTTTATTCAAAAGTTTTTTTTGAGACACACTTTCTGTTAGGAAAAGAAAGCATAGTCCAATATACATGCTCTGGTATTTCAAAAACCTTTTTTCCCACAGACTTTTTGACAGAGGCACTCTGAAATTGCTGCCCACCTCTCCCCGTTGCTGACCTTCCAGGTGTTAGTCTTGTCATTCAACTAGCTTTTCAAAGCTGAGTTTCCTTCTCTTTGACACTTCTTCTGCAGGTGTTTTTACTTGGTATTTTAGGAACTTCTGTTTATTTCCCTTTTGGATTTTAAGCAAGTAGTTTGAAGCAATGTATGTATTATTTGTTCCACTAATCATCTCTATGAAGCTGTTACAAACATTTTATTCAGGAAAGGCAGCTGGTGTATTGACTAGTATCATAGCTATAAAAATAAAATGGAGCTTAAGATCAAAACTGTAGCAATAACCTTGCTCTAATAGCATAAAAAGAA
Source organism: Bambusicola thoracicus (assembly GCA_002909625.1). NCBI lineage: Eukaryota > Metazoa > Chordata > Aves > Galliformes > Phasianidae > Bambusicola > Bambusicola thoracicus. The sequence continues at coordinate 2,016 of PPHD01007797.1, forward strand.
ATAGGACCCATTATGGATTATTTTTTTATTGCCATCTGTCACAGTTCCCCTTTTTGGATGATTCTGGAACAGTTTTTGTAGTATCTTCACACTAAACAACTTTGGAGTAAGATGCAAGTCAAAATGAAGTAAGAGCATTAAATCAACTTGTCTTGGAAGTGCAAACATTGGCAGCATCATCTTGATTCATTTCTTCCTACCCTGTAAGATGTCATCACACGGTCTTTGTTTTTGTGAGAAAGTGCAAGTCAGGAAGCAAGGTGAATTTCTGTTTGAATAAATCTCCTTGAAATCACACCAAAGCATAAGGGGTGCAGAAAGTAAGGCATCTTGCCTCTGTCAATAGGAATTTTGAAGGAGTTTTGGATTATCCTTCCTCTTACTGTTTTGTCTTGTATTCCTTATGTTCACTGGTCACTAGAGAAAGCCTCTCTCTGGCAATCTCCATTTCATTTGACCCTCTGTGGCACTGTCTGCCTCTTCTAGGCTTTCTACAGCAGGAAAGTTCACCAGGTGGGAGAGCTTGGCAGCAGGTTCTCCACAACTCATCAAACCTACTTTCAGTGGGACTGAATGTCAGGGAAGGGAATCCAGGATCTCCTACAGATAACTAGAGAATGTAATGTGCGAGTGTGACTTGGACAAGCAGATATAACAAAAATCTTTATGTCGGAAGAGACTGTATCTTCTAGAGTTCTCAATTTCATAAAAGAGAGGTAGAAGAAAATTAAAGATATCTCACAGTGTTACGATAGAGAAATAATATTCTTCCCTTGTTTAAAATGTTGATGCTGTTCATAACAAGTAGGTGGAAACTAGTCAATGGATCATTACAAGCAGAAGTAGTACACAGAGGGATAAATACAGTATTATGGAAAAAGCTGGAAAGGCTTTTGAGAATGGCAAGTATGAGTCTTTTGACTACCTGAGTTTTGGAAGGTGGAGGTTGATGATGTTACTGGTTATATTGATGTAAACAATCTGAAGAGCAAAGGGACCTTACTGCAGTAGCAGAGGCATGTCAGGGGGTGACACTTCATACTGTCCCCATTAACAATCCCTGTGTTACCCTCCCTGCTGCATGGACTGTGCCAGAACTAGACTTCTGCCCTTGATCTGCAAAGCAGTCCACATCATAACAGGGATTGGTCTGTCCCCTCCATTGCTGATGGTCTTGTTAGCCTTTGGGCCACCTGGAAACTAGATTTCCTGTTTTCTCTTCAAGTCACTGATGTAATTGTCAAGCAGCACACAGACAAAATTTCTGGCCAAAGTCTGGCTGTTGCGTGAGGTCCCATGGAAAACCTTGCCACCAGTGAGGACTCTGTCTGTAACTAAGGTGCTCTATGCTAGCTGTCAATACTGAACCCCATTGAAGCCAAAGCCACTGTAGAAATTTCTGCTGTCAAATCAGTATTCTTCAGGAGTGTGCAAAGCTGTGGTCTGTGATTTAGTCATACAAGCTCCAGGAGTCCAGTGCAGGTGGAATTATACTTTATTGCTTTAAACTCATTTCAGTTTCTACCTACAAGAGTGATAAATGGCTGTGGGAAGAGCACAGTTGGAGTAAACTAACTACAGATACGCACAATATATTTTTCTTTCTGTTAAAATTATTCTAACATCCCAAGAGTTGATTGCAAGAGATTATTTTAAAACTAAGTTGTTCAGTTGCTACCCAAGTGAGTCATAGTATTTATTTACAGATTTTTACGTATAATTTGTTTCATAATTTTACTGATTTTTTTTCTCAAAAACTGGAATGAATGTACTGTAGCTGTAGAGAATTTCCTTGAATTTATTTATTTTTTCTTACAAAATCAGTCTGGAATTAAAAAGACTGATTACCATCAGGACAAATTTTCAAGTACCACGAAATATAAATATGAAAGTGAGTGTTTGGGCAGAGGTCCATGAAACAGTAAAGTAGCTGTTGTCTTGTCAGTGTAAAACATTCTACAAATGCATAAATTTGTGACATATGTTCACTGGAATATTTTTGATAAGATTTTGGCTCAGCAGACCATATGTATCTTTCTCTAGATACTATACAAGAGTATGTATATGTAAATATATTCTTATCTAATATTCACAAAACTGTACCAGTTCCCAAAGGCATAAATTAAGGAGACAATATTTCTCTATCGTTATATTTTTATACCCTAAAATAAAAAATCAAGGTTAAAATGATTTCCAAATTGCTGCACCAAAAAAGAAACATTACAGGAAAAAATATGCACATGTAAATTAAAGTAAATTTAATGGTACGTGTGCAGTGGCAGAAGAGTATTAATCACATCTGTAGCATTTAAGACTAGGTGCTCAGTTTTCAGCAGTTAGTAAAGTTGAGGGAAATCTGTCTACTACTGATGTTTAATTGTGTGGTCTTGCCACCATTACAACCACCAAAAAATCCCAAAGCATCCTGCAAGATGCCAGTATCCCACCAGGTAAAGCAGGAGCTGGAGGAGCAAGGGTGGAGGGGCAGGAAAACCCATAGCCCGGAGCAAATCAAAGCTTTTGAGGCACACACCTCATGTCTAGGAGAGAGGAACCAGCGTCCATCTGCTGGAGAGCACTTGGGCTGTCCACCTTTTGCCCTATTCAGGGAGTAAATAACTGAGGAAGATGATCACATTTTACCCAATTAGAGTCAATTTTTGACACTGTGCACCATAATTTTTTCCTGTAGTTATACAGCAGCCCTTCAAACTGACCTATATCCTTGGGAAATCAATTCTGTTCTTGTGCAGATTCCTTTGAATCTGTATCTGCTGAACATTTCTGGTGGCATGAAGGAAAGGCTCAGGGGGCTAGAGCTCTGTTAATTTATCTCGGTTCTCTCTATCATAAAGATTGTTGCCCATGCAATGGGTGAGGCCAATAAAGGAAAACAAGAGCAGAGTAACAGTAACTATTAATGATGGTTTTCAACATCTGTGGGCAATAAGCACAATTTGTCAGAGGGAAAAAAAAAAGGGAACCAACTAGAAATTCCACACCAATTAAATCTAAATTTGCTGTTCAAATTCCATTCTTTGTTAAACAACAACTTTGTTAAATCAACATCTCTTTTCACTGGTGATGGTGAAATTATTTTTCTCAGGTTCCACTATTTAAAACATTTAACATTCTACATAGCTTAGAAGTGCATTTGTGATATCTGCTTCTTCTCTATCAATACTCACTGTAGCTGCTTGGAATTTGACATCTGTGTTCATCCGGCCTTTATAGTACCACCTATAACAGTTAGAGAGCGACACTTGTACCTGACATTGGCTTACAGTTCATGCAGCGTATGTTCTAGATGATGAGCTGCTGAGCTCCTTGGTGCCTGAAGGACAATACCTACATCACTGGTACAGGAGCTGGAAGTATCTGTGTTCTTTCCAGGCAACTGAATTAAAGACATCTCATCTGGTAAATGATGACAGTGTGTTGACAGAAGTTTCAGGACCAGTACAGAAGAAAATATCATTCATAAGTTCTGGGAAAATGGCAGAATATGCGCAGACAGGTGTGTGAAATTTTGCTTTTTTAATTTTTAGAGAAATTGTGAAGAGCCTTTAACGTCTTTAGAAGTGCACTTATGTTAGGAAAACTGTATCTTCAATTCATTTATACAGTCATATCAGAGTGAGTCTCATTAGGCATTTCCATAATGCATATATATGTATGTGTAGTCCTAATTCATAGACTGCTATTTCAAGAGAAGTACTACCAAATGGTAGAAGAGAAAAAAAAAGTAGATGCTCAAAGACAAATGTCCACAGTAACATGGGCACCAAACTGGTGCCACATTCAATTAGCTTGAGACTGTGATCAATAGTTCACAGAGCAATAATGTAGGACAAAATGGGTTGATTCTCTTTAAGAGAACTTAAACATTGTGTTAATGTTGACAGTGAAAATACTGCTGAAAGTGGAGCGCAAGACAAGGTTTTCTTGATAGCCACAGGATGTCCTTGGAACAGTCTGCATCTCAGTGAGCTTGATTCCACTTGCAGTGCTTTAGAAACAAATTAGTTAGACTTGAATGTAATTATAACGTCAGGGTATTTTCAGTTCCAAGATCCACTGTTGCAGTTAAGAACCACATCCGACACAGGAAAAATTGTCCTGCTTACAAATGCACAGTAGATCATTTCCAGGCCAAAAAAAAAACAATGCCTCTCACCACCTTCCTTCTTCCACGTATGTTTTCCTTCTGTTTAAAGCAGTTAAAAAGACTCGCATCTCATCTCAGCTGCTTTTGTCAGGACAGCTAATGAGTTGGGGCGGGGCTACTGGAAAACACAGTAGAAATAGGGTCACGGAAAGGTTAAACTTCATGAATTTATTCATTGGAATTCAGCTCACGTCCCCCTGAAATGAGATGTCATCATTAAAATTGTGAATGACACTGTTGCACAATGATTCTTCATGACAAGCTGTTAAAAAGACATGAAGAAAATAGGTTTCCTTTAGACTTCAATACATCACTGTGATAAGAAAACAAGCCCAAATGGAACAAACAATGTCAGAAAAGTCCTTAAAACAATCTGTATAAGATGCTTGTAAAAGACAAATGCTCCAATTTCATGGAAAATGAAAAAGCATCTTGGCATTCTGTTCTTCTTATCTTTTCTGGAATTTGTGGGATACGAATGGCAGAAGTATCTTGGAAATTAATATATTGCTTATTTCATCATAAGTACTTCTGACACAGCAAAAATGAAAAATGTTTTTTTAATTGAACTGAATAAGCTAATGCTTTGAAAAAGAGGGAAAAAAAAAACAGCGTGATAGTAATCTCTGATGAAATGTGGAGGGTGCTGACTAAATGCAGGTGTGACCCAGAGCTAAGCTAGCCACTGCATGGGCTCTCTGCCCTGAAAGATGAATCAAACAGAAGGTGATGGAACAGTTGTTCAGAGAAGCTGTGGATGTTCCATCCCTGGGTGTGCTCAAGGCTTGGCTGGATGGGGCCCTGGGCAGTCTGATCTGGTGGGTGGCAACCATCAAACATGCCTCTGCTGAGCTGCTGCTGTGGATGATCCTCTCTTGCAGTGTATAGCTGGCTGCTAACTTGCTGGAGTGGGTTAGCTTTCACTTGTTCCCTCTGAGCCTCCCCTTCTTCATTGTAAACCATACCTGTGCTTTGGGAAGTACATTCTGAATTCAAATTCCATCTCCTAAAATGCTTCCAGCCATTCCCAGGTCACTGTTGTCTGCAATTCTAATAACCCTACTTGCTTTTAATACATCCAGCTTATTATAACTGGATGTCTCAGTTATGAACAGCATTTTTCCAACCATCCTTGAAAGCTGCTTTTTTTTTTTTTAAGAGAATTTATGGGATTCTGAAGCCAACTGAGTTGCCCTCAGAAAGGTTGCAGGCCCATCAGTGAGATTTACAGCCTGCTAACTTCTCTATAATAAGGTAAATACGGAACTGCTGGGCCATCAGGGAGACTGCCACAGAAGAAAACTAACAGTGGCTTCCTATCCCAAACCCCTTTTCTCCTGATGTAGAAAAACAAAACAAACAAACAAAAACACAACACCCTCAGTCTATGGTTTAGAAAGAGAGTTAAGTTTTGATAGGGTGGAAAGTTTCCATTTTAAGATAGAGCTCGAACTTCTAGTGCTGCCCTTTAAGCATAGTTGGCGAGATTAAAGTCAGTTCTGAATAAATACTGTGGAGCTTTAAATGGGATTTCTATCAGAGCAAAACAAAATGTCCTACAGAAGAAAGCCATCTCTCTGATTATTCTCCAGGGCTGCATAGTTACTCTCTATGTTAACATGACCGTCCAATTTGGAACAGCCTTAATTTTACAACTGAGAAAACAATGTAAATGAGAGATGTCCCATGAGATGTTGACTTTGTTGACAGGGAATTATGCCCACATCCAATAGATAAACTAAACTGTAAATTAATTTTATCAGAACTGAGATTTCCTGGAAAAAAAATTCTTATCTTTCTCTAGCAGAACTTAAATCACTTTCTCTACTCTATATTGGCAATGTCTTTTCTTCCACTTTGCATTGCTCTGGAATAGGTTAACTTTCTGGATAGCCTTTGTCACCACATTTCATTGTGTGACAGCTTTTATGTAAACTTGAACTTTGAAAGACATTGCTGTACACTTATTGCTGGATTCTTTCCATTCTTATCAGCTACCGTGGGAAAGCTATAAATTATAAATAAACTTATTTTCAAAATATATCTTAATATGATGAAGGAAAAGAAAAATCACACATCTGTGATATTAGCTACTAAATGACTATGTATCTAAATAGAAGAAACACAGGTTGAACATTAGGAAAAATTCCTTTTCCCAAAGAGTGGTGAGGCATTGACACACGCTGCACATGGAAGTGGTGAAGTCACTATAGCCGGAGGTGTTCAAGAGCCACAGAGATGTGGCACTGAGGGACATGGTTAAGAGGCATAGTGAGGGTCAGTTGGGGGTTGGACTGTGGATGATCTTAGCGGGTTTTCCAACCATAATGTTGCTATGATTCTATGAAATATTTTAATCAGATCCCATATTAGCAGAACTCCAGCAGCAAGAATTACAAAGCCCATGAAGAACTACTGCCTTTGGGGAAAAAAAAAAAACAACAACAACAAAACCCACACTGAAAAGAAGCCAGAAACACCTCAAAACATGTATTGACTATAGCTGCATAGCATTTTCAAGTAAAACAACCACAAAGGATGAGTGATTTTTGTAATATTTTGGCTTATGTGACTCTTTCAGTAATCTGTACAATTAAGCTGGCTGTTATTTTTTTTAAATCTCAGTCAAATAGGTCAAAACTTTCAGAGCAGAGAGGAAGAAGTAAAAGCTGACCTGAAAAGTATCATATAAATGGAACTGAAAACATCAGTATTAGAAAAAACTTGGAGGAAAATGCTAACCAAAATTACATAATACTCTGAGAAGTACAAACAACTATTTTTTTTCTTAAGAGTTACCAAAGTTCCTTCTCAATAGGAATTTTGTATGCTTTATATTCCAGGTATTCTCTGTTTACTCACTTCACTACTGAACTAAGGATATTCTGTCTGCAATTTGTTCCATATGGTCGATGACTACAAGCAACAGTTATGTTGATTGTGACAAATTACTTCATTTGCTTGCAATTGCTGAGGTAGAGGCAGCTGGAAAATATAACAGCAAGGATGTTCCAAGTAAGTGGCCAAAACTTGCATGCGTAAGTGCATGATAGTTCAACTGCACGGTGGTAGAAGTGGACAAACCTCTACCCAAAATGCTGAATATAGCTATTGACAGGAAAAGGTCATGATGAAAAAGAAAACAAGGAGGGGGAGGTAAAGGCTGAGATTTTCTTGGAAGACCTAGTTTTTCTAAGGGCTGTGTTTGAAGTGGCCAGCTTGTAAGTAATGTTTGGAGTGATGTGCTGAGATGTCATAAAATCACGTCTTTATTTGGGATAACCACATTTTTTCCCACAAAAATGACAGTGTTTTTAATGCAGCAGGAGAACTTGCATGTCAAACTAGAGCAAGCCAAAATCAGCAAAAGACCGTGTACCATTTCCTCTGAGAAGGCCAAGATACTGCTTCTCATAACCTCATCACCATCAGTCAGTCTCTTTGAAGGCATATCTATTTTCTTTTTTGAAACCCTAAGCTCATTTCAAGCACTGTCTGTAGGGACATACCTAAGGTAACTGTGCTGCACTGCCATAATGGAGATCTCAAGGTGCTGTTTTCCGTTCCACTGCTTGATTCTTCAGTCCCTCACTTCTGTACAGTGATATTAGTTACACAACCTGTATATTGATTGCTAGGTGTTTCTGTTTCACAATAATGCCTTTCACATATGGGTAGAAATTACATCTGTGCTCTAGCTCCTGACCCAAATCCATAATCCTGACCCGACTTTCTTCCGAGGGGAAAAATGTTTGCATAATAAAGATATACCTGACCTCAGATCTTAATCTGGAGAGATGTGAATCAGAAGTCAGTGCTCTGGAATGACAAGAACTAATTCATATTCTCATGTCTGGCAACAGCTTGCCCTGTGACCTGGGGGAGTCATTTCTTCCCCGTGTGCCTCATTTTTTCCATGTAAACAAAGGTAACGTTTACCTTCACAAAGGGATTTTGAGGTTGATCACTAAAGGCTGCTATGCACATTCATAACCATCTGGGAAAGTTTTTACTTTGATTCCTAGAGAATGGCCAGGATAGCAACTTCTGCATCATTCTGAGGTACCTACATGTAGCTGTTCAAACCAGCCCGTTGGACTTGATGATCCTTGAGGTCCCTTCCAACCTGAGTAATTCTATGATTCTATGATTGATAGTACAAATTTGACTAGGTTTCTGAAGACCTCTGTATATTTATTGCTCATTGATGGGTACTACAATTCAGTTGCAAATACAGAAATAAGCTCACATTTGAAGGTCCTGTCATGGTTTCACTATTACAGGGAAATTCTACATCAGTCACCCCATTGCCAGCAAGGCGGAAATGTTGGGGAAGGAGGAGAAAGGAAAGAAAATCTTACTAAATAGAATTTATTTCAGCCCTGACATATCTCCCTGCATCCAGGTGCTGGAGCCCATGGGGCAGTGCTTCTCTTCAATCACCAGATCTGCTAAGAGGAGCCCTAAAAGCCTCTTCATGATGGCAGCCTAGGTGGGCACCACACTCCATGGGTACGCACTTACCATGACCGCTACCACTGCTTCAGCTCAGTCTTGTCCTCCATCACGTGGACGTGTCTGTTTCTCAAAGTTTGTGTCTTTATCCAGGAGAGTATTGTTCTGCTGGCAAAGAGCTAGACTGATGTCTGTAGCCACTTCTGTGGGTTGGCTGCTGGTGGCATGTCCCGTCACAGCTGTGCTCCTACAGCTAACCCCATCTGAGTCACTGACCCCAGGCTGGGTGGACAGGATGCAAGGCCTTCATTACAGGAACTTGGTCAGCTGCAGACACTGTCTTTCTTATTTCTGAGACTTTGAAGTGGTTTTGTGGTCGTACCAAAGCTGTTTAGTCAGTATACCTTCCCTGCCAGGCAGTAAAGTAGTTAGTGGGATCAGGGATGGAACCTAAAAACAGACAGAAAACATAATTTTTCATTAATTTGGAAATTTCATATTCAGTGCATCTTCCTGTGAGGTGAGAAGCCTATTAAAATTCAGTTTGGAGAGCCACCATCTTCATCTGTTTCCATTCTGATCTTTGGCGGCTGAACTTTGGTGTCTGTGCCCTGGGAAGTAGGGCAGAGCCACACTGCTGCATCTGGGCGGATATGGGCTGCCAACACAGGTAGCACAAGCTGCTTCTCAGCTGTGCGCTGTCTCCTCTGTAACAGAGGAGACCCGTCCTTCACTTCAACTTAGCAATTTACTACATCAGTTTACTAAGACCAGTTCTGGCTGTGATGATCACCTCTTTTTAGGTTTCACTAAATTACAGATGTAATTGTTCTACAGGTTCACTGCTTCCTGTGTGACAGATATCTGAAAATGCAAACAAATAGGACAGACTCTGCAAAGGGTCTTCTACATATGCACACTTCTAACGAAATCATGAGGCTTATGCAAATCAGGAAAAAGTAACAAAACCCACCTGGAAAAACGTTTTTCTAGCACTAAATGCTCTTTGAATTTATAGCAGTCCTTTCAGGGGATCCATTATATATGCCTTTTGACTCAGTAGATCTTTGGTCTAAAGTTGAGATAGATCTCTATAAATTTACAGGGCCTTTCATCAAACAGGGCACCTTAAATCTCTTCATAGGATTCAGACCCTGGTTGTTGTGGGGAAAAAAAGATGGAAAAGGAAAAAGCTTTCTTGGGTAGGTGTATTGAGCAATACTGGTGTGTTTCATGATGGGGTCTTCCTGGTTCATATCTCTAGATCATTCATTTTGTGAATATTTATGAGAAGTCCAATCTGGCAAGAGGAAAGTGGGAAAAGAAAAAAAAAAGATTGCGATAGAGCTGCCTGATCAAAACACTGGAAACACTGCTTGCAGAACAAGGCAGAGTTTTGATATGAGGAAAGTCACCATCTTTCTTGGCCTTCATCTAAATGCAAGGTACCACCTGTATCTGTAAAATTAGTATTTATTTGTGTTACTGTATTGCTTCAGTCATGAACCAGAAATGCTTTGTTGTTCCTTAGCAAATACACACAGAACCACCGAGTTTTTTGTAAATGCAAAATGCAGATCTTAAAGGCTTGAAGAAAAAAACATGACAATCATCTTCATTCCAGATCTAAATCTCTTTTAACTCAATCATCTGATGCCTTAAATGTTAAAGCAGTGGCCTTTTGAGTTATGAGGCTGATTATTAGGTTTTTCTGACACATTTAATGAGTGATTTTATACAGACTTAAATGTGAGAAAGCTGGACTTTGTTTATGAGAAAGTATTGACTATATTCATGTACCATGAGGAGAACCTGTTGACTGATAAGTACATACTCAGATTTTGACTGATATTAAGGGCAGTTGAAATTTCTCACATCATCTTTTTTCCTTCTCAATCTGGCTTTTCTCTGCTTTCTTTTTTACTCCCTTGGTTCATTAGTCTCACCTTTTCTCTCTACTCTCCCATGTGCTGTCTTTTAGGTTTTCCTATTTGACAACTGAGATATAATAAGGAGAAAATGCTTTTACTGTTATTTCTGATAGTACAAGTACAAGCCAAAAGTGATAAGGCTTCAAATGACAGCCACCAGTGTCTATAAGATCTTTTTCATTTCTCTTGATTTGGAAGTAAAAAGAAATGAAATTGCCCAGTGCTTCCATGTTCATACAAAGTGAAGAATGTTGTTAAGGAAGTGTGGCATGGCCACAGCCCCACTTGCTATGCAATAAATCACAGGGCCCGAGGCTGACAACGTGCTGAAGTACAGCACTGAGTGGAGCTAGTGGGATGGGTGACAAAATGCTCCTCGCTATGTCTGAAAGTTTAAGTATTCTCTTTCATCTCAGAAGTCTTCATGATGAGAGATATCTTTCATTGATATTATTTCTTCTGATGTGAAATTTAATTCTGCCCAAGGAGGTGGTAGCGTCACCTTTCCTGGAGGTGTTAAAGAACTGTGGAGGTGTGGCACTGAGGAACGTGGTTAGTAGGCATGGTGAGGGTGGGTTGGGGGTTGGACTAGATGATCTTAGAGGTCTTTTTCAACCTTAATGATTCTATAATTCTATTATTACTCTCACACTGCTGATTTGAATTAATTCACACTAAAGAATAAAATCCTTGAAGACTTAGAACACCAGATAAATTAAAAGACAGGATTGCTTCTTCAGTAGACAAAAATTGGATCTTAGGAATTCTGGGTGTTTTTTCTGAGGTACAAAAGAATATAATGGCTGTTAAAATTCAGCATTCTGGAGGTCTTCTGCCTGTCTGCTGAAAGAGGAGGCAGCTGGGAAAGCCTTTCACAAGGCTCCACCAGTGCTGGTCTTCAGCTGGAAAGGAGCACTTCTGAGCATGACAGAGCTGGTTTATGAGTTGGCACAGCCTGGCAATATTGAACAGTTGGAAGTCAGTGTTTGAACAGCAGCATGGCTAAAGCAATGCTGTTGCTGAGAACCAGTGTCTGAGATCTGAGAGTGTCTGAGAGTGTTTGAGATCCAAGGTCCAACATCAGGACAGAACCCTGCTGATTCCGAATCTGCCTGTTTTCCCAGATTTCAGCAACAGCTTTTTGCTTGTTTTAGGTGTTTGAAGGCAGCTGTTGTAGAATTTGAGAGCTGATTCAGGTCCTTGCCTAGGTACCACTCTGACCTTCATTCAGAAGCATTGCTTGTTTTCATAGTATCTCTCTCCATGCCCCAGCCTGGACTTACTCTACAGGCAAATACTGCTGAGGTTAAACAATCTCTGCCCCGCAGATGGTCTTTCAGTCACAGCAAGCTGCTTGGTGCTGGGTGTTGCAGCCCAGCAGTGGGGAATTATTTAATATAAAACCACAGACAGAAAATGCATTCTTTTCAAGGCAAGGAGACTACTATCCTTCAAACAGGACTTTGAATCGTAAATAGTGTCACTTGTCTTTATAGAAAAGATGACACTCAGTTAATAGGGTGTCAAAGTTCATCCACTACTCTATAATTAAAAAACAAGGGGAAAGATGAACCACATAAAAGGGTTTCCCACTGTGACAAATTCTGTGGATAATAACATTTTCGTTCTGTTGTAAAAAGCAACTGCTTTGGCTGTAAATCCTCCAGCAAGGGTAATGAGCAGTATAGTTGGCCTTTCATTTGTTTCGTAGTCTGATGCTCAATCTTTCCTGAAAATAAAAGCACAGTGCCTGGATTGCTTGATCAATTGATCCAAAATATATCTAAAAGAAACAGCTTTGCTTCCGCTACAGTACCTAATCTCAGCCGTGTAATTAAGGCAATAACATTTGCATTTCTGAGGAATGTGCCTTTTGGTCTGCACAAATAAATAGCATCTCCATGATTTATTTCTTACCTTTATTTTCCAGTGTCTCTCTTTTCATACATTGACTTTCAATAATAATAACACCACCACCAATAATAATAATAGTTATTATCATATAATAATAGTTATTATTACTACTACTACTGTTATTATTGCCATCATTAAATTGAATGTCACAAATCTCTTCCCACTATAAACTTTGATGTCAGGGACAAAATTCTTGCCTCATCTGCCAGCAGCCTCTTAGCACACGACTATGGATGAAGATCTCTTCACAGCAGATAACTGTTTCAAGTACTAACAGGCAACAGGCTCAACTTTTAAATTTCTTTTGCACCTTTGTTAATCTCAGAACAGGAATCCAGTAAGCATATCTATATATATTTTTAATAAAGTATATTGAAAAAGACTCCCCCATTTCCTCCCATTTCCTTCTGTGATTAACTGAAACACAGTCCTCTAAGCTTCCACTAATTTGTTCTGAAGCCAGCCATTTCCTCAAACAGCTGCAGAAGATGAAAGTTGTTGATAGGAAGCTGTTAATGCTTTTCTTGCTTCCACTCTTACACACCAGTTAAATCCCCAGATTTGGTATTCTCTCTTGACAGATATCTCTAAGCTACCATGGACAAAAACCACTAGGCTCATCTACACATCCATTTGACCTGTGAGAGGCTTGGTTTGCTTTCTGTGTAACTGTTTGACAGCAGTCTGTGAATGTAGCCACTGAGATGGAGGGAGCAAGGAGTGCACTGTTTAGCATTTAGGGTTATTGCTTGCTTCAGGGGTCAGTTTTTTCCATCCTTTCCCAGCCTGAGCACTCAAACAGGGGGCAGCTGCTGCCAAGGAGGCTGGTGTGGTTGCATGGACATGAAGCAGGCAGCCTGGACTCTATTGTTCAACTTGCTCAAAAAAACTGCAGGATGAGTTTATCTGGGGCTCAGGGCAGCATTTAAGTGGTCTTGTGCAGAAGCTGTAATTGGACTTGATGATCCTCATGGGTCAGTTCCAACTTGGGATATTCTCTGATTCTGTGATAGGGAATAGTTCTATTGGGGCATTGATTGGGAGATAAATGCTTTCATGTATGGCAGTACACTTGCTAAACCTATTCTCTTGAAGGCCATGCATGACTGGGCTTCTTGGACAAAGCTCCTGTTCTTTTTTTGGCACTGCAGTTAGCTTAACTTCATCTGAGTCATTTGCATTCTCCATGTGTCATGCTCTGTGTATACTTGCCTGTAGTTTTACATCCTAAGGCATTTGTGTCACAACTTTCCATACTTTTTTTTCCCCCCTTTTCAAACGTAGACGTTTTCTTTTGGGGCCCAAATCCCATTTTCCTTTGGCTTATTGTTGTCCTTAGGTTTTGGCTTATTTGATATGGAGGCTTTGCACTGTTCTGCTGGGGCTAGGGAAGCTCAGCTACAATTTATCTGGTACTTGACTGATGTACCATGTTTCATCAGCTTTCCACACAGCTGACCATAAAATTAAACCTACATTTCTAAAGCTTTCAGACAGCTGTAAGAATTGCCCATTATGACAATTTATTTGCTGTATGTTTTCTTTTTTTTAATTGTATTTTATTATTTGTGCTGGTCTAGTGCTTTGCACCTCAATGTTGCTATTAGTGAAACATAAAAGGGCATCTAAGGACCACATAAGAAGGGAGACGTAGACACCAGGCTCTGAAACATGTTGTTTTTTTTTTTTCTTGCTTTTGTTTCCACTGGTACTGGCAGTGTTCATAGCTCAATAGAATCTGTAAGAAAATGTCTTCAAAGTGCAGTTCTGTTGCTGCTTGACTGCATTTGTCTATGGTTTTTTTTGGCTGTCACTGAGGCATTGACTCAAGAATCGCTGAAAACCAACATTAAATTCTAATGAGCAAGACTTTACCAAGCAGGTATTTAAACAAAGAACAACAAAAACTACTTTTCTCTCCACTCCAGCTGCTTTTGGTCCCATTGAATACTGCCAATTGGGTTAGAGTCATGCACGACATTCGCCATTTCTGATTTGCTGACAGTACCTACCTCACCATACTACATGCTCTACATCTTCAGTGGTTTTACAAAAATGAATTAAAATTCATTGAAGGATTGCTGTCTGGCATGTAGCACTATTCTTCTGACTTACAGTTGGGAAAACCAAGGGAAAATATTTGTTTACCATTAGAATTTTTTCTTTTGGAAGATACGAACATTTCAAGTGGAATAAAAGCAGCCACTATGGCATATTCAGCCCACCGTGTGCATTGATGCACAGTAGAAAGCAGTTATTTTCTTTGGAAACCATTCTTTGATAATGTCTGTCTGCACCCATCTATCTGATAAGCTAAGAGCTGGAGATTCAATATCACCTTTTATTTTATTTACTTATTATTCTGTCAGCAATACAGGGAGGTGAGGATGCAGTTACCAACAATTTGAACTGTTTTTATTAATATGGTACAAGGGCATAGCATTTTGACTAGACTACTAAAAGCTCAGTTAGGTTGTTCAAGAATTAACTGGGCTAACATGCAGTTCTTAGAAATCAGTGGTTACCTGATTGCTTATAACAAAATCTGGGTCTGATCAGCCTGGGGAAAAGAATGAAGGGGGATCTGATTAATGTTTATAAATATTTAAAGGGAAGTGGAAGGCAAGTGGATGAGGCCAGGCTTTTCTCAGTGACGCACAACAATAGGACAAGAAGCAATGGCTCAAAATTTGAACATAGGAAGTTCCATAAAATATGCAGAAGAACTTCTTTATGGTAAGGGTGACAGAGCACTGGAACAGGCTGCCCAGAGAAGTTGTGAGTCTCCTTCTATGGAGACATTCAAGACTTGTCTGAACACCTTCCTATGTCATCTATTGTAATGAACCTGCATTTGCAGAGGGATTGGGCTTGATGGTTTCTTGGGGTCACTTCCAACCCCTGCAATTCTGTGATTCTGTGAAAACTTTGTGAAATGCCTTGGACTGGGATTTTGAGATGCACTACAAATGATTTTGAGATGCCTTCTGGGTGGAGCTGTCCACCTGACTGCATTTTAGAATGTTTAATGCCCTGTTTAAAATTCAGGCTTGCTACTTCAAAAGAAAATGGCCTGGGAAGGCAATTTAAATAAATAATGATCAGTCAAATACTGTTATTGAGGGGAGACTGTAACATAATACATATTTTAAAACCGACTGGGTTTAGGTAATGAAATTATTATGCTAACTGTAGATAATAATGAAACTATTGTAATTATGACAAAACCACCATTTAAGACTATCTATTTTTGCTACTGCATATGTATATAACGTAAGGTTTTCCAGACATGCTCTGCATAGCTTCTTATGCAATGGCTTGACAATATCTTGCCATTCCTTGATGAACACACACTGATTTTCAACTCCATCTACCATATTTAAACTTTAAAAAGGCTACCAGGTGTATCTGTGAGCATGCCCACTCAATGCCTTTTTATCAAAACAAGTCAGCACGAAGGAGAAATCACAGGAATCCTGCTCTCGGCTTCGCTAGCCATTAAAGCTTGACCTGTGACTCTGTAGCATTCCTCATGTCTCCTCTGCAGTCATTCCTTTGCTGCCACAGAAACTACCCGTTATTGCTGGTAGCAATGGCCTACTGCTTTGATTGCCTGCTTCGCTACGGAGGAAAATTATGCACACTGCTCCAGCACAGCTACAAAAAGAATACTTAGTGTTTTCCTTAGCCTCTTTTGAGGTTATTAGTCTGGTTGCTAACAAAAAGTTTCTGGAAGCTTCGTCAGCATTTCCCTTCTCTTAAATAATACATATCAAATGTTAAACCATTTCAATTTAAAAA
>PPHD01007798.1:0-22573 GCA_002909625.1 Bambusicola thoracicus
GAGCTTCCCAGCCACATTTATCAAAATTATCCCACAGTTCCTTGCAGAGCCGAATATTAATAGGGTTCATTTAAAACCAAGAGTGTTACTAATGCTTTTTTTCCTGTGTGCTAAATGGGAGGAAACAAGAATTACCCAAACAAGCACACATGCAAAAAGAGGGGCTGTTCGGAATAGTAAATAAGGCGAGTGAAATTGGTGGCAGAGGAGATACAGACCAGTCAGCTGGGCACATGTGTGCCAAGTGCCCTAGTCATTTCTCCCAGACCTAGTGGCAAGGTGCTAGAGAGTCCCTCTGATGCCAAGGCTGCCTGTTTCTTCATGTCAATCTGATGCAGCTCTGCTTCAAAGCTAGGATACAACTGGTGCTCCCTTCTCTCTTTGCTATGAAGGCTTAGGTGAGAAAATTAGAAGTCGAGATGGGGACAAGAAGGGAAGCTGGAAGATTAGTTAGGCAGGCTGCAAGAGCAAAAACATGCCCACGTGTCATTTGCCCCTTTGTTAGGTGTCTGTTCATTCACCCTTTCTTTTAGATCTGTCTTTATTCAGATCAGCCAACCTGAATTTTTTTCTCTTAACTTACACAAGGATCAACAGTGCACGATCAGGTCATAAAGCAATCTCCTGCTGTTTCTGGGGTTTAGCTCTGATTGCAGCATCTGGGCACACATTTAGCACTGCCGCATGCATCAGTCAGGGACTAACTCTGTTCGTGGTGCTATGGGTACGAGCAAGGATTGACTCACTCCTTTCAGCAATGACCATTATTGCTGTGCTGAGAGATCCCTGTGACACTCTGCAAGCCCCTCATGCTGAGAAATGAGGGGAAATCCTCCCTCTTTTCCTTCTTGCTTTGATCTTTTCAGCCCTGCCAGCTGTCATGCTTACAACAGCCCAAAGTGCTTTGTGGTTCTCACATGGACATCTCCAGGACATCTAGCCTGGGGAGCCAGCCCTGGCTTGGGAAATGGAGGGTTAGAAGAAACAACCCAAGTGCATGAAAGCACTATGAGTGGTACCTGTGTGCGATTAAATCTGGTCCAGCCTTTCAGTGCGTTGCTCTATGGTGGTTCTAGTGGTAATCAAAGCATAAAACGCTCACATAGTTGGCATCAGTGTGGGCCAGCTCGGTCCTGGAAAAAAAAAGTGTTTGTTTCTAAGGAAAGATGAGAATGCTTTTCCTGTCTCCAACCTTTGATTTATTCAGTGATAGGCAACGGGGACTTAGAGAATGCCAAGGAAGCTCTGAGAAAAGTGCTTGCATTTAATTAAGGATTGTGAGACATCCAGGGCTTGCGGGAGGGAAGTCGTCTGGTCCTATGGAAACGGGAATGTCAGAGCATTGCAGCCTGGATGTCTTCTCCCCATGAGCAAAAAGGGTACGGGTAGTCCAGGGAAAGATGGGATTTGTTCCTGGTGGGAATGGCAGGAAGAGAGGCGTAAAGATTAGGCTTCACAAGGGGAAACAGCAAAGCGGTTGTTTATTACTGATATGAAAGCATCTGGGGATGTGAATGTAGAGGAGGAGTTTGATGAGAAGAAACAAAAAGCCTTGTGACTTCTGGAGCTTTATGGAGCAAAAACAGATCCCGAGCAGAGTTCATTTAAATGTGCAGTTTTATAGCTGTTAATGTGTTTCCTGGGGAAAAAGGAGGAGGGATTTAGCAGCAGTTACAATAAAGTAAATCACTTAAATGGAAGCAATTGTGTTCCCCAGCCTTCCTGCCTGTCAGTCAATTCACCAGTGTTTGCAGAGGGAAGGACATGATGGTTTTCGTGCTCGTCATTCCACAATTTCCCAACAAGAAACCCTCCGTGTCCCAATCCCAGCCACCTCCCTGTAATCCTCTGTCAGCCCCATGGTTGTGCCTGATGGATACCTCCGCAGCTATGACTTAGTGGTCTCCTGTGCCCCTTCTCCCTCTTCTCTGTTGAGCGTTTCAGACGCGTAAAGCTGTGTCTTTTAGACTTTTTTTTCCGTGCAATACTGCTTCCAACCAGTTTTAGTCTGTTTGGGATTCTGCTTGGATTTCCACAGGCTGTTTTGACCAACTAGAACTTGAGGGGGGGAAAAAAAAGCCAACCAAAGAAAACAAAACACAAGACCTTTCCTGTGCAGTCGTTTCACAAGAGGACAAAATTTAATTGCAAAGTGAATTGGGGAGATCAGAGCAGCAGTGGCTGCAGGCAGTGAGGGGGAAGTTCAGCGCTAATAAATGAAACGTCCCTGATCCAAGGAGAGAAAATAATCAGCACAGCTATAGGACATGCTTGGGCCATGACACCAGGCAGCTGAAACTGTCAAATTAATAACACCCCTTTAATTTTGTCCAGCCGTGCTACTAAGCCCTTTTCCTGTAGCTGGGTGCTAGGAGCCACGCTGACTCCTCAGGATAAGGAGGGGAGCTGGGACAAAAGAAGGAGCTCAGCGGGTAGGTTCATAGCATTGCAGAGCATTTTGAGCATCTCACTACTGACCTGTAAAAGGGAGCAGCTGTAACAGTGGTGGCAGGCGGTGTCTCCAAGGGTGGGAGCTCTGAAGGCTCTGCTCCTAGTTCACGGAGATGGGGAAGTGCTCCCTGAGATACTGAGGGCTGAGACAGCCTTCTCCTCCCTCTGGCTGTGCCCACCTGGCTGGAACAAAACCACACACATAGCATTGCGTGCTTTTTCCTTCTTCTCTCAGCACACCCTCTTCTCTGTGTTGTTATCCAGCGGGGCGAGATTCAGAGCTCAGGTGTCAGGTATCTGAGCAGGAGAAGGAGAGGAACAAAGATTCCTTCACACTGCTGGCAGTAGCCTTGAGCACACACCTGGCCTGGGAGCGTGGGGCACAGGGGAGGACAGGGAAGGAACAGAAAGACGGATGCTGGGCGCTGCAAGCGTAATTGCTGCCTTGCCTGTAGGTGAAATGAGTGCTGCTGCCATTCCCACTGGGGCCAATTTGCTGTTGCTACTCTTATCTCCAATGTTCATCAAGCTGCGGCTACAAACCTGCTCTGTCCAGGAAGGCGTGTGAACTCCCTCTCACCTCCTTTCACCTGGGCTCGTGATTTGAAAGGGAACAGTGCTCAGCAGCCCGTCAAGGCACAGAGAGCAGTGCTGCTAAATTGCAAACCCCTTAGCTTGGGAATGAGGAAAAGGAAGCCTGAGGTATCAAAGCTATGCAGGTGCCCTACGAAGGGCTTGCATGCCTGAAATGAGGGCCTGGCCTCTACGTTTAGGTCCTTGAATTTGGTTTTGGATATTCTGGCTGTCTGCTTGTTAACAGCACTCAATTCACAGCACTGCACTTTTAATGCACAAAAGCTACTTCTCAGACCACGTGTCCCTAGGATCTAAGTCCAAAACTGAAAATATGGGACTTCCTGACAAAAGCCCTCACATCCTTCGTGGTTTTCAGCAAGCCCCTTAAATTCTCCGGGCCCCATTGCTTCTCCCTTCTTAACTGCATTGCCTTTAAAACTTGAACTAGACTAAACTATCTCAAACGGTGTTATTTTAAGCATCCTGCTTATTATTTTCTAGGGGGAAAAAAAAAAGAGCTGCATTTCAGACTGAGTTGCCATGTTCTTTTGAAACTCAGCTGCAATTTTTTTTAGCAAGAGTTTAATAATTAATTTGACCATTTTGCACTGAACAGCATGCAGAATTAAAAGCACATTTTTGCGAGCGAACTAATAGTTCAGATTCCTTATTTAGCTCTTAGCCAACTAAGAAATAGACTCACTTTGTAACTTCCGATTCCACGTTCTTGTGGTACAGACTGGGGAACGTCATTTCATTTTGCTTATTCCGATTAAAACCAGTGTTCTGTCTGCAGGTCCCAATCAAGTACCTCTAAGGCTGCAAACAAAGGCTGAGAGATAGTCCCTGCCCTGCAGAGTCTACAGCTTAAATAGACCAGATAAAAATGGAGCGGTAGAAAAAAAAAAAGCATTGCTACTCCCAGTGAGATGAGGCATGTGGAATGTTGCCCAAAATAAGAGCAAGTGAGTGGCAGGGCCTGGCTCTGAACTGCTGTAATCAGTAAAATATTCTATTTCTGATAACTTCCTTGTCTTCTCTGTCCCTTGGCACCCCCGCCCGCTTAGAATTTTTTAGCATACATAAGCATATATTTCGCAGAAGACGTACTTTTCTTACCTCTTTTGCCCAGTCAAGTTTTAAATACCCCAAACTGAGGAGCTGGAGGAGGCACGAATTGACCGCGGGTGATAGGAAGAAGAAACAGACAAGATTGCTTACTTCTGTTCATCCCCGAGACGTTTCTTTGGATTTTTTTATTCTGTTTTGTCTTCTATGTAAAAATAAAAAAGAAATTGAAGATCCTAGTAATAAATACAAAGGCTCCTCCACAACTAACACCTATTTCATTACGTTGGCCCGTGATGACAGAGGTGGATGTTGCTGGTATGGCGGTAGATGTTGAATTGGCCCACCAATATTCCCTTACATATTGTTGCTGTGCAACAGATGGCCGCAGAGAGGTAGTCTGACAAAAATGGCGACTGACACAGGAGTGCAGATGAAGCCAAGGTGCGTCACTGAATTCCTTCATGAAGAAAAAATGGCACTCATTGACCTTCGCCAATGCTTGCTGAATGTTTATGGAGACCAAACAATGGATATGAGCACCGTGAGGTGGTGGTGGTGCGTTTCATCAGTGACAACAGCAACAGTGGGGCCCCTCTACTGGTGCAGGTTGTTATGAGCATGGCATTCAGGCTGTCTTTCATCGCTGAGGAAAATGCGCAGCTAATGGTGGTGACTGCTGAAAAAGAGTGCTTTGTAGCTGAGAATATGCTCTATCAAATAGTGTTATGGTGTTCTTTGTATCTATCGTAGTTTCCATGGAAATAAATACATGGCATTATTTTTGAAGTAACCCGCGTATAAAAGCACACAGGTGCAATAGGTGATAGGTTAGTCTATTGTGTTGCAAGGATGTACAACCATGAAACAGTTAACACTATCAAATGCAGTCCTACAACCTTCTGTATTTACTGTAGAGAGGACCAATTCTGGCCAAGTTTGCAAGAGTGCTGAAGAGGTGCTTCAGCGCTGGGATAATTGGTGAGCCATATATCAAGCTATTCTCCATCTAACAGTGAGCGCACTCAGATAAAGGCTGCTTTTAGTCATTAGCCTTAGCCATATTGAATAATACTATGAAATGAGCACTGGTCTAGTCTGGTCTTCGTGTTGAAGTGAGATGTTGTGCACGAGCTGTGTCATCTTTTTTATATTCAGACTTATCAATCCAAAGACTGCCTTTCTTGTTTTTTCTACATCTTTTAGGTGCTGCTGCATACCTAGATGAATTGTTCCACTGAATGAGTTATGTTAGTGGTGCTAACCACCACATGATGCCTTCATAATTTGTCTGAAACTTTATTCTTCTACCATGTAATCTGCCTAGATGCCAGGGACTTCGCTGTCACCTTTCACTTTTTCAGCATTGCTCTTCACCATACTGAATGTGTGCGTTTCAGCGTTCTTCTCTCTTATTCAGCGTAGTTTATTGGGCCTCGAGTGAGGGAAGCAATGCATTTGAAACATGATTGAAGCTGATACACTTTAACTTGCCTTTAAAGACAGATATAGACTAATGTGCTATCCCCAATGCTGATCTTTTATAGACTGGGCCTTACATCATGTTTGTACCGAGCTAATAGTGAGACAGGCTGCTTTACCATTTACTCATCCAGAATTTAGACAACCCACATTTTTACGTCTGTCAGTAGTTTGAGAAGTCTGTTCCAAAAGTTGCACACCCATTCTTTCTGAAAAGGTGTGTGGACCGCTTCAGACCCATGATCTTGCCATGACAATGAGAGAACTATTATTTTCCTGATGAAAATAATAGACTAGGGCTAATTAGCTTGTTTAATTCTATTCTGCCTCTATACCTAACCCCCTGCATATCCCATTTTGTTTATCTGCCCTGATGGATGTTTGCAGCTCCTCCCGACTGAGCATCATCCCCAGCTTTCATTAGGGAGTGACTTCTTCAGGCTCATTAATGAAGATGTTAAATGAAAACAGACCTCACACAGATTCCTACAGCACCTCGCTTACCCACCTACTTACAACTTTGCTCTTACATGCCCCTTGTCGTTATCCTTGTTTATGGTTCTTCAGGCAATTTCTAATCCGTGACAGTGCTCCTAACCCAAGACAGATTGAATTAAATTCACTAGCAGGAGTTCGTGAAGCACTGTATTAAGCATTGCACCGTCTGAATTCCCTGCAACCCTGAATTTAAAAACAGTCTAAAAATAGCATCACTGGCCATGCACAGATTATACTGGACCCTCACAAGTTATAGAGTTGTGGTTTTAGAACAGGTGATAAATATTATTAGCTTGATGAGGCTGGAAGACTGCCCCAGCTCAGGTCTCATCATCTCCAGAACTGACATTGCTTATGCTGTAACATCACTCCTGAGCTACCTGATTTAGAATTTCCATCTGGTTTGTAAGTCACTGTTTTTCCCTATTGAATTAATAATTTAATTGCTGATATAGGCAGTAGCTTAAATACGTGCTTAGTGCTTATCCTTGCTCCAAAAGTGAATTCCAAACTCAGTGATACAGTGCAAGGTGAGAATTGGGCAAGCAAGGTTTTCATTCTAATCTAGTTCAGGGAAAAAATAAATCATATTTCATTACTAATCTTTCCCTGGTGAACAATTAGACTATCATTACTATTTATTTGTTTTCTATATTTCCTTCAATCTGCTGTCTCTCCAAGGGCATGATTTTGAAGGAGTCCCAAGAGGTCAGTAGATGAGAAGAGTGAGATCAAGGGAAGAAAGAAGCTGGTAGATACTCCCACGGCCATTTCCTAAACAATGCAGACCAAAACAGAACAGTGGTCATCAGTAAAATCCTGTGAATGATGATTCATTAAAAACTGTGAAAGCTGTGATCAGAAAACGTGATGCAGCTTCCTACTGGAAGACCAGTTCTGTCGGCGTCAAAGAGTTTTGCAGGAGCATGGTGATGCAACAAATTTTTTTGACAGACGAGTGTCACAACAAATCATTTTAACTTCCTCATTTCATTTCACTAATGTCAAAACATTTAACTGCAATGAGGCAAAAACGTTTCATTTTGACTGTATCATTACATTTAATTTTGTTTAGATTGGCATGTTAATTTTGATACCATATATTTATACCTAATGTTGCAAATTGTTACAAAGCAGTAGAAAAGAACCCTACTTTTCATGCTCTTAAAATATAGACCTAAAATGATTGCAGAGTTAATATTTAATGAGCAACTGCATTCTCTCCCTGAGGTAAATATCTTATCCTACAATGGTAAGAAGCAGCCTTCAAATATTTCTACCAGTGCTGCTGTCCTTTGAGCTCCAAATAGTTTCTGAGTTCTGCGTGCCCTGTCACATATAATTAGGAGCTGTTGAGTGAATTGATCGGTTAATTTCCATCTCTCACTCAGACGCATTTAATCCATTAGCTGATGATTTGCAGGGATTTTTTTTTTTTTTCCTGAATATTTCCTCACCTGTGTTTTATCAATAGTTAAATTGATCGGGTCGCCATTACTCACTGCTTGCCCAAACCCTGTTTCTTTGTTTGCCTCTTTCCTGACCATGTGGTATTTTAACAAGCAGTTGGCACTTCAGTCATTTAAATGTCATCATGAATGTCACCTCTTTTTGTTTATTTATTAATCAGCGTACCTAGTATCGAATGATATTTCCAAATAAAATTCTTTCTTCCTTTCAGTAGCCTCTAGCACGATCCCATCACTGCTTCACAATACTGTTATTTGCTCCTTGGTCAAAGACCCAGCCAAAGGCAAACCTTCTTTGAGGTGTTCTGAACGCCTCAGCAGTTCCAGGAGAGCACGTTGGTCATGGTTGTTTATAAGCAGCTTTTTGAGGAAGGGAATTTTCCACCTAATACTGTTTCTTCTGCAAGTATCTTCTGCAAATTAGGTTTTCTAAAAGTAGGCCTAGATTACCGGACTGGTCTTTGTAAAAGAAAAAGCCTTGGTCAAATTGCAGAGCAGTGAGTCTGAAATTCTGGACTGTTGCATTTCCACTCTGACCAAAAAGCTCAATTGAGACCCGGGCTACAGATACATTAAATACTGCATGCACATAGAATCACAGAATGGCTTAGGTTGGAGGGGACCTTAAAGATCATCCAGTTCCAACCCCATGCCATGGGCCTTGAGCGCCCCCAAGGATGGGGCAGCCACTACTTCTCTGGCACGTGCACTTGGCTGGGGAAGTCCTTGGTCCAAAGTCTTGGAAAACAGAAGAGGAAGAGAAGGAGGAAAGAGAGGGCAAAGAGGGTGGCTCAGAGCTGCAAGAGAACTCTGTTCTCTGTTTTGTGGCAGTTAGAAACCAGGCTCAGCTGTGATTCTCCCTTCTCTGCCTTCCCTTGCACTCCCCCCTTCTGCCAGCCCCAGTATCTTCTGCATCTGTCACTACCTGTTTCTTCATCAGCTATTCCTTATTCCTCTCATTTCTCTCTCAAATATATGTGTACAACTCTGGCACGCAATGGCAAGTACTATTGAATTCCAGCTTTTTCTCTGAGTAAATGGACCTGCTCAGAGTTCTCTGTGTCCCTCAGCTAAGGGAGTGATGGAATTTGCAGCTTAAGGTGAGATAGAGAGCAGGGCAATTTACCAAGAGTTTTTGTGGTTTCTCTTAGCTCATCTCAGTACCAACCCCATTCTGTGGGCAGCCTCACCCCCCAGCCCACCCTTCTCCTTGTTCCCCATTCCCTGACTGCTAGCAGCAGCCTACGTAAGTCTGGCTTTCCCCTTCTCCCAGCCTCTCTCCACTTTAAATAAAAATGACAAAACCAAACCACACATCCTTGTGAAGCAAACTGAGGGGCAGAAGAGATGGCCCATCAGCTGCTAGGAGGATAGAGGAAAAATAAATGAAATATTTCATGCCCTGGGAACAATGCTATATTGCACTAGAAGGGCGTGATAGACATAGACAGGTATCCAGGCCTCTTGCAGCTGTATTCGCAAGCCCAGCTTACTTTCTCAGCCCTAGTTCCTTCCTGAGTCATCTTCCCCTTTTTGCCATTGATGACCAGGAAGTCTGTAGACTTGAATAAAGCCAAACCAGTTGTCAAGAGGGTTGCATTCATCATATGGTGCCTGTACTTCCCCTGGGAAATTGCAAGGTGTCCTCAGAGTTGAAGGATTGGAAGCCACCAGTTTAGATCATTTAAACTAAGTTATACAAACCCATAGATCCCAACTCCTGGAAGAGAAATGTCCACTCTCCTCAAATGAGGGACACACTGGTAATTTCCCAGTAGGCCAAACACAGCCTTCACTGCGCAAACAGCAAAGTAGATTAAAGCTGCACTCAACTTTAATACAGCACCACAGCCCAAGGGCACTATAGCTGCTCTGATTTGGGGACCAGGCAGATCAGAATGGAGTCTGGCTCAATGGGATCCCGGTTCTCATTTCATATCAAATTGAAGGCAGCCAACAGAGCTACACTGTGCAGCTCAGGGACCACAGTGAGGACAGCTCTGTCTTGGCTGTTTGGCAGGTTACAGACCACCAGCCAAATGAGAGCTCCTGAAGAGGCAAGACGTTTCAGGAACAAATTGCAGTATACATGTAAGTGCTTGTATTTCTATGCATGTATGTGTATAAATATTTGTAAGTATTCTAAGTATGTATGTATTTTACATACATATACACAGAGATACTCACATATGACAGTTTTATGCCATACATATTATTTTTCTGCACGGGGTTGCTCAGTGCAGTGCACCGGGATGCACATCTCTACCCACGCTCTCCAAACAGCCTTACAAATAGTTGTAAGTCTTCAGTGTTTCACTCAAGCCAAAGAGTAGCTTCTCCAAACATGTATCTGAGCCAGAATTCCTCCCTGCTCAAGGAAAATATCTCCAGTAATTCTGCCCAAAGGAGGGATTTTTTTTCCTCCTCCTCCTTCCATCCCTCTCCTCTGTCCAGGTCTGGGCATCAGTACAGTACAGAGCAGCAGAGGTTACGGGAATGATGAATCTTTGAACAGGCAGTGTCCTTCTTGATGCAATGCCTGACAGCTGGTTGATATCAGCTGTGATAGCAAGGAAGGGTAGGTTGACACATCACATAAAAGTAAACATCTTTGGGTGGCTACAGGTGAGATCACCATGAAGGTGATTTAGGCTGCTTTAGGGGAAAAGGAGAGAGAGGTGGCAAGAAATAGATGTGTTTCTCAAGCAGCTGGGGCAGATGCTGGTCATTTCTGGAGGCTTGAATAGTAGGGGGAGAGAAAGCATGTGTTTGCCCCTTATCTGAGCTGCTCTGAGCTCAGCCTTCATCCGAATGGGCAGCAGATGAGGGCATTGTGTCATTAATTTTAATTTTGCTATTCCTCAGCCACATCCAGCAGACTTCCCTGTAGTTTGGGGGACAGTAGGAGCCTGTGGGCTCCTCCTGTTCTTGTAATGAATGCATTTGTCATCAAAGAATTGTAGAATCATTTGAGTTGGCAGAGACATTTAAAGGTCTTCTTGTCCAACTCCCCTGCAGTGAACAGGAACACCTACAGCTAGATCAGATTGCTCAGAGCCCCGTCCATCCCCACCTTGAATGTCTCCAGGGACAGGGCATCCATCTCCTTGGTTCTGCTGGTCAGGAGAGCACCTTAGTGCTGATACAGCCAGCCAAAGCTGTTTGCATCTTGGTGCTGTGCTTCCAGCTGCACAGTCAGGAGAGAGTTTTTTATACCTCTGAGCTTTCTGTCGCACCTCTCTGAGCTAGAGGTATGGTTTCCATCTCCACTTTCCTTTGTGTTCCCTCAGTAATGCTGACCATGCTCAGTGCCTTAGACCTCCTCTTGAACTACAGGTTTTTGTCTGTTTGTTGTCAGCATCCTCCCTCCACAAATCTGCAGATGGCTTGAGGCATGAAGAGCGTGCATCTGCAGTGCTCACCTTTGACTTCCAAAAAATCTCTCCCCTGCATTTCTCCTTCTTGAACCAGGTCTTGGTTGCTGTCAATCTCCTTCCATTCTGCAGTGCAACTGGCCAGACATCTCAAATCCAAAACAAGTTTTCCTGCCCAGCATGATGGGGAAGAACATCTCCTTCCCTGTTGTCACCACCTCTCTTCTGAGGTAACTAATAAATTGCTCTGAGTCTTTAAATGGGCTGTTATTTCTTCCTTCCATCAGCACTCTCTCACTCTTAACTCTCAGTGCAGCTTCAGCTTCAATGAATTTATTGGCATGACAGGGTACATAGGTGATGCCAACGTTGACAACTTAATTCATCAAGCGCTACTGTCTTTCTCTCATCTACAGTCCTCCGTCACTCCTTTCCTCTTTCCCCTTCCTCAGCTCACCTTTTTCTCTGTCTGTCTGGCTGTGTCTGTCCTTCTGTCTGAAGTTCTCTCCCTCTCCCCCTCCTTCTTGCTCTGGTAGCCTCCCTAGGTGATAGTTATCTATCTCACGCTCAAGACAATCTGTCTCTCCTGACAAACAGAGCCATCAATCAGAGGGCTCACCAGAGGGGGAAAGAATTGGTCTTTGCAGCACGGTGGCTATTTTCTTCTCTCTGCAGTGCATGTGGGGTGGGGGGTTGAGGGCAAAAGTCTTCAAACTGACTTACAGAAGCCACATTTGCTTTAAGGCTGGTCTGGGACTGCGGAAGAGCGAGCTGTTGTGTAACAGGGACAGAAGACAGAAGAAAAGCCCGTCAACACCAAATGTGTATAGGCAGGTAGAAATATCATTTAAGAAGTCCAACAACTTGACAAAATCCCCCCAGAGAATAAGGACTCTGTTAAATAGAGTAGTAAATGATCTGTCCTTCTCACCCCCCCAATCCCATAATCTTTTGTTGGCATGGCAATTGCCAAAGTATATAAAGAAAGAGACAGATCCCTCAGGTATCTGTCAGCACTAGATACAATCAACCCAGGACAGTGTGTGTGTGGTACTTAATCCTCCATACATCAAGCATATGCCCAGGATATAGCGTCACACTGTATTTGTGCTGCATCCCTTGTGCCTATTTGTCATGAGTGTCTGTGCCTGATCCAGTGACAGGTTGATCCATAGTGTGATGCCATCTCGGTTATGTCTCTGCTTTTCCTCAGACTTTGGCAGAGTTTTCATCATTGTGTTCTGATGCAAAGTTTCTTTGTTTTTTTAATCTCTCTTTATACTTTAAGGAAATCAGTTTTTCAGACTCCAGTTTATCATGACCATCAGAATAGAAAGTGTATGTGTGTGTCCCTCTCATCCATCAGTATTCCTGACTGTACTGATTGCACTTCTACTCGGTTTTAAGTTTTTACAGTGTTTTCTAGATTCCACTTTTTCCCCATGAAGTACATGGCTGATTTTCTCCTTTATGGAAAACCAATTTTGAACCATAGAATCACAGAATGGTTTTGGTTGGAAGGAACCTTAAAGATCATCTTGTTCCAGCCTCCCTGCCATGCATGGGCAGGGACACCTCCCTCTAGACCAGACTGCACAGGGCCCTATCCAACCTGGCCCTGAACACCTCCAGGGATGGAGCATCCACAGCTTCTCTGGGCAGCCTGTTCCAGAGCCTCACCACTCTGAGTTAAGAACTTGCTCCTAATGTCTAATTGAAATCTGTTCTCTTTTAGTTTAAAACCATTACCCCTTGTCCTATCTCTACATTACCTGATAGAGTCTCTCCCCATCTTTCCTGTTGACTTGCCACATTAAGGTCTCCTTGGAGACTTTGCTATGCTGAACAACCCTAACTCTCTCAGCCTGTAAAAGAGTATTTTATTTTTACTTTACATCAGCAATGAAGAATCAGAAACAGACTGTGTAGTCTGTCTGTGGGAAGGTCTGCCTTGGGTTTGCCCTTTCTGCTTTGCCAAGAAATTCTGCAGCATGATAATTCCTCGTGGAGAATCCCCTTTAACAGTCTGAGGCTTTGCAGATTCTCCTCCCCTAACCCTTCTATTCATCCTTTGGGGCTGTAGAGGTGAAGGCATTGTACCTGCCATGACACCAGTCAGATACCAATCACTGGGGATGCCATACATCTTGCACTCAGTAATTCTCTAAGAGTAGAACGGACAACTGAGCCTCAGAAAGGTGGATTGACTTACTCAAGGTCATAGCAAAAGTGTGCAGCACAACAGTCACTGAACTTGGAATAGCAGACCTACAGAGTCATTCACAAAGTCGTTGCTCTCTTCATTTTTGAGTAGAGTTGCTTACCTTGATAACTATGACTGGTGCTCAGGTGTGGATGTGCTGGGAAACAGGCTGTTTTTGCCTCTGAACATAGCTTTTGATCACCTGCAGTGATGGAGGCAAATGCAGTTTTGAAGTGTTCTTTGGTGAGCAACATGGAAAATCACTTTATCTCCTCTCTCCGGCCAGCAATGCTAGATTCTGTGGAGGGTAGTGTTTTCTTGCAAAATGTCAGACAAAAGGTGTCTGTAGAGGTGTTGTCTCACTCAATATGAAGGTGCTGGAGATCTTTTCTTAATTATTCTCCTGAGAGGACAGTGTCTGCCCATTTCTTCTCAGTTTGTTACTCACTGTCCTGAAATTTCTTACAAAGTCCTGCTGCTTCTTTCTTGCAGACCCCTGGAGGTATAACTTTTGTGTAGACACCCAGGCTTCTGACAGCCAGACAATTTTGGGTGGGTAATTTCACTCAGCTCCAGTGGAATTTGCCTACCTAAGGGTTTGCTTCCCTGTACCTCTCTGCAAACCCAGCACGTAATATGCTAAGTAACTCAGTATGCTAACACTGAGAGACCAGCAAAAAAATTCCTGTCAGTTTTGAAGAGTTCAGACTTGGAACCCAGTGGGGGAAAAGGGACAGCCAGCATCTTTAATGTGCCTTGCTAAAGCTGGAGGCTATAAGGAATAAGCCTCATGCCTGGATGTGGGGGAGAGATTCTTCTTTAATTGAAATGGCACCAGTAATGTGTTTACAGAGCAAAGCTCTTGGAATCCATCCCTCACATCCCTTGTGGTTGTCTGCGCATATACAGCATGTCCTTACCACATGGCAAAGCTTGGAAAACAAAACAGTGGGAAACTTCCAAGACCTCAAGGTGCTGCTGCACGTGGCTGAACCAAAACAGAGCGCTCTTTCTTTTGGCAGAGAGTCTCGGAGAGCAGAAACTCTACTCCCCAAGAAGCCTTGGCTCTCTGTTGGTTTGTGGGAAGGAGGTTGTGGGAAGGAGATCACCACAATTACATCTTGGCTCTAGTTGGCTGCTTGCTTTGTTTGAAAATGCCTTTACTCCAGAAGCACTGTATTTGCTTTCTTGTCTTTACTGCTGGATCACATTTGTGTAGATGAGCATGTCTGACAAGGGCTTTTTTGCCTTGAACTCTCTAGCTTTCCTTTCTCAGATGGCTGATGATAACATCCTGACCTTTATAAACACACTGCTGCAGCTATCACCAAGCTTTACAATAACTAACAATTGAAGGTCTCACAGCTGGCATTTCATAACCGCATGTGCTGAGGAAGGCCACCATCTGTGGATCCAGCAGTAGTGACAATATAGGAATGTACTGAGCAGTCCAAGCTGAAAAATTATGAAGATGCACTTTGAGTCTTTTTCACGCTCAAAATTTGCAAGATTTTTGGAGGATGGTCTTTGGATCAGGTTCTTTTTTTGCTTGATGTGATTTTGGTGGGGCCTTCAGCAACTCTGTGCTAAGACATTAGTCTCCTTATTGCTGAACTGACCGCACAAGCAGCTGTGGTGTCTTCTGTTATAGAATGTCCATCATTCATTGAATTGGACCAAGTGAATCCTCTTGACAATCAAACAGCTGTATTTTCTTCCCGGACTGCTGTCCTAATCCAAGTTGGAGAATTATAGTACTATAGTTCAATGACAGCATATAGTAGTCTTCGCTCTTCCCCAAATCTGTGCCCCTAATGCAGGAATGAATTTTATCCAGAATTCATAAATGGTGTGAGTATGGGATTTTTTCACTTTATTCTCTGTACTTTGTACTAAAAACAAAACCAGGATTTCCAAGATGCTACAGTAGCTTTGTGCTCCCCTGGAAGCCTGCAAGCAATCTACAGAGGTGGTTACAGTAAGCTGTTCTGCTCCATTTTGCTCATTTCAACGCATAAGAAGGAAAGCCTGCTAATAAAAAATGTTTTACATCTACCACATACATTTGATTTGAGCAGGAGGCTTGCCACTGAGAAGTTGTGGATATTGGTTGAAACTGAGCCAGATCCTCGGGTATGTGGTATGCACAAGACACTTAGAGCATTGTATTCACTGCCCTGTGGCTTATCACAGAGACTGTGGCATATACCATGGGCAACCAATGGAATCTGAGAGCAGAGTTTGGAGAGAGCTGCCTTTTCTTTCAGCCTGTGTGTAGACTTCCATCCGATGGTTCGTGAGGGCTATTCTCTTCTGCGTCGTCTGTCCCTAATGAGCTGAACATAAGCAAAAGTATGCAATCTGAAAAATAAATCATCGGACAAAAACACTTTGTTTCTGGTTCTCCGGACTATACAGCCATGATATACAACCTTGTCTTCATCCACAGTGGGATGTCTGCCGAAACTTACTTCCTATCCTGCTTTTCTAATCAGGAAAGCTTAGTCATCTTTGTAACTCGTAGACACCCTCTCTGAACCTGTACCTCTTGCCCTGGAGCGGCATAGGCTTTTCTCTCCATTTTCTGACTATATCTGGCCTATGCTCTCCAGTCCACTTCCCAAAGAACAAGGTAATAGGCAGCAACCAGGGACTGCTGGGACTCAGTTAAAAAGCCATAATATGGCTCCTTTTTTCCCTCTCAGCTGTCTCTGTTATGGCTGCAGTGCTTCTTGAAGCCATCACCCACCCTTGCTTTAAAAGAATTTGTTCAGAAATCCTTAACACCCAAGAAGGATCTCCCTGGGCTTTGAATCAAGCTTGAAAATAGCCATACATTAGCTCTACATCTTATATACATCTAACACGCTTATTATTTCTATGAAAAAGATTTTCTTAACAATGCATCTCTGAGATGCGTTTGGAGGACTTGAATGCTAAGGAGAACATTTCTCACAGCATTTATCTTCTGGGAGGGTGGGTTATATCTGCAGAAGAAAAGATCTTTTATTACTTCCATCCTGTAACTAAATACTTCCAGATTTAAAAAAAAAAAAAAAAAGAAAGAAAGAGTGGTCTGAGGGAAAATATAAACACACTCGAAGCACAAAGACCGAATGCTGTGTACATTTGTAGGCCTTAAAGTGTTTGGGTTTAGGCAGCATTCCAAGGGTCAATCCTTTGGGATGAGCGTGGTAAGTACTTCTGTTGTTGCTTACACATGCCCTGTGAAGGAGGCTGTGTTTTCACAGCAGGCCTCTCCAGGAGAGTTGGTCAGAAAGCATTTGCAGTCAGCTTCAGTGGGCGCAGACAGTTTCTGAGCGAAGAGAACCCAAGCAATGCCAATGGCAAATGCACAGAGCTTTCTTTTAAAGAGATGAACCACAGATAAGTGGATCGCTGCAACCCCAGCATAAATTTGATATGTTAATTAAAAGAAGAAAAAAAAAAAAAAAGAAGTTGCATAGCAAGAAACCAGTACTTCACATACAGAGGTTGGAATCTGGAGATAAGGAGACATCAGGCATGTGCCTGGGTTGTGCTTTCTGCTGAGCATGTGGCTGAGAACCTGGTGTCCAGAATTCACATATGTGGGCTGGTGACTCTTTGGTTGGCCAAGGGGGACACCCAGAATCCTGGGTGAAACGCTAACAGCACGGGAGCAGGCCTGGGGCTTAGGCCTGCAGCTGGAGCTGCTTTAGGGTAGAAGGCTGGGATCTGGGATTAAGGGTGAGGCACTGGGCTAGGAGGAGGACTGAGACTGCTTTTACCCCCATCCCACAGCATCGCATCAGCGCACTGAAAAATGAGGTTGGCTGGAGACTTAAGCTGTTTGTTTTTTCTCTCCGGTTTGCTCTCGGTTAGGAAGTAGAATAATTTCTCTCTTGACAAGTTCGTGGAGATGA
This sequence comes from Bambusicola thoracicus, assembly GCA_002909625.1. Taxonomy (NCBI): domain Eukaryota; kingdom Metazoa; phylum Chordata; class Aves; order Galliformes; family Phasianidae; genus Bambusicola; species Bambusicola thoracicus. Next base: position 17,027 of record PPHD01007798.1, read on the forward strand.
GTTTAAAATAAATCAGCGGGAATGAATGTAAGCAATAGAGCCCAGTTCTGTGCTGACTTTTTCAGTGGGTCTCAGATAAGGCAGTTCAGCAGGTTCACACTCCATGTTTTCCTCTGCTAAGAAACAACGTACTGAGAGTGTTTGCCATGCAATTTGATGTGGAAAAACCTCCCAGGCACTTAAATATGTATCAGATGAGGCAGAACTTTCCTTTGGACAAAATGGTTTGGCTTGTCAGCACTCACTCTTTTTCAGTGCAGCGAGGCCTGACGTGCTACCCAGCCCAGCAAACTGGGGGGTTTCCCACATGGCTTTGATTTGCCACATCCTGTTTGCTGCTCCACTCCCACTCAGTGCAATAGGCACAGTCCCCATTTAGATTTAAATGATTCCCTATGTGACCACCCAGCAGGTGAGGCTCAACTGCTCAAGAGGGAAGCTTGCTCTCACGCAAAGGCCAAACTAGCAGCTCCCGTGCTTCCTTCAGCCTTTGCTCTCTGTACATCAGCAGCAACTGATGCTCAGAAGGAAATCTGCCTCTGTGGAGCAGGCAGTGCTGGGACTGGCTACTGCAGGTCTCTTTGGTGGCTTCCTTGCTCCTGATGGGGCAGACCATTCCCTAAAGGATGTCAGGGATGAACATGGCAAGACATTCCCTTAGACAACAGAAAGAAGCAGTTTTTACACCTTGCTGAAAACACCGCAGTGTATTTTGAGAACTTTTTTTTGAATCCCAAAGGATTCAGAACAAAAACATTGTTTTTGCTGTCTTTCACTGTTTCCTTCTACTTCCCCAGAAGCTTTAAAGCTACTGGAAGAGGCGCAGGCGGGACGAAGCAAACATAGCAGAGCAGAAGGTCGGAGAGACGTTTTGAAGTCCGCACTTTTCAGTGGAGTTCAACAACTTCACTCTCTGCCCTCCTGCCCTGGTGACAGCTTCAGCTCTCCGGTTGAGGCTGCAGCATGAATCAGACCGTAAAAAACACGTCTCGGGTCTCATGTCGCATTTCATCTGTAAAGTGCTTCCAAGACATTAGCATGCCACATCTCAAAGGGCATCTGAATTTTACTTGCTAGCCCTCAACTTGCTCCCCGTGCAGACTAGAGTAGCAACAAGCTGTTTCTTGTTACTACTGCAAAGAGCTGTGATTAGCCTGCTGCACACATAAGAGGGAAATTAAACCATTTAGTTGTGTTTAGCAGCTCAACCCCTTCTTCAAGCCCTCTCTCCCCACTAACACACTGACTAAACAATGACTAATGAGGCCAATTTGCTGACAATTAATTGCCCCAGGAAAGGACCCCTAATTGTGGTGAGCAAGGTGGAAGCTCTAAAGCATTCAAGGGCGTGTGATGGTCAGCATCCCCCCTACTTCTGCCTTGGGGCCTATTAGCGACTTGGTATTTGTTGCAAAGTGCCGTTAATTGGGAGCTGGGGACAAGGAAATGAGAACTCTGGAGGCTAATTGATAGGCACCTGCAGAGGGCTTTAGTAGCTGCAAAGTTCCTTTGACTTTAGAGAGAAGTCCTGATGTTTTCTTTTTACCCTGAAAGCCAGGGGCTCCTGTGGATTGGTGGGTGGGAGCCTTATTTTGCCCAACAGATGGGGGTCCCACTCACCAATAGAGAGGGAAGTAAACAGACTGGAGGAGGTAACTAGCTAATGGGGATATATGGAAATGGTTGTGGTGACTTTCTTGTCTGTATTCAAGGTTCCCTTCTTGGGACAAGCTATTAGAGCACTTAATGGAGATTATGGGCTGTTGGGCTTTCTTATTTTCAGTACTGTTTGCTTCTACTTTTTGGGTAGATTAAATAGCTTTTGATGTATCTCAGGCCCAATGAGTGGGAATAAGACTTTTTTATTATTATTTTATTTTAAATGCATTTTGTAACTTACTGACAAAATACCCAAATATTAAGCGAGTCTATAATTTTAGACTGGGGAGCAGCTGCTCCAGAGTTTGTAACTCACAGTCTTGTGCCAAGCCCCATCTGCCAAAAGGGAGCAGCCAGGAAGCCTGGCTGTGAACTACAAGGGATGGCCTTGATGCTTTCTTGTTCTGTCCTCTACTGCACTCCACTCCTGAGCCAGCCTCTGTGGATGAAAGCTTGCATCTCCTAATCATTGGGCTGACTCATTTTGTAGGAAACCGGGAGGGGTAGCATCACTCATTACCTGCTTCCATAGCCTCATATGATAAAGCTGACCTAGCGTACACAATTACAGCTAATATCTCAGGAGGAGTTTTGAGCTCTGAAGGGGTTTGGTCATAAAAGGCAAGGATAACAACAGCAGATGTTGTGCGTTCTCTTGTTTGTGGTTTCCTTGCTGCATCCTGTATATGGCCCCTGGCTTGCAATAACTGCTGTAGTGGGTGTTTTTGAGACACGGCAATGTTTTGTGGAAACAAATCACTTGCTTTCATTTTGAGAGCAACAGTGATTGCGCTGGGGGAGCGTGCTCTATTTTTCATGTCTCGGTCTTTCTTATTATATAAATTAATGTGAGTTGCAGTTGTCATGAAAGTAACAGATTGACAGCAATTAACTTGAACGGGCTTAGCGCAAAGCAGGTTTTGTGCAACCCTTTCCTACCTCGCTCCGTCACTGCACGTTGCCTGGGACGTGCATTTCTCCACCAGCTCTGTCCTTGCCCCCCTCCTGCTGTGCAGCCCCCGCTCTTCCAGACTTGAGCTTCTTGAGAAGAATGGCTGCTGGTTAATTTGTCATTTATTATTTACAGTCAATGATATGTACGAGGAGATGCTGAGCTTGCGTCAGGCTTATCGTAGATCTGAAAGGTAGAAGAAATGAATAGGCATTCATGAAAAGCCATTCTGCCTTGAACTCATTTCCAGCTCTCCAGAATATGTCATTGGTATGAGTATGGCTGTGGTATGTGGTGCTCTGCAAATTGGTCCCTTCTCTCACCCCTTCCAGTGGCTTCCTAAGCACAGGGTAATGTCTGCCCTTTTATGCTGAAGGAAGGAAAAGAATCTGGCAGCTTAGTAGTCAGTAAGTAACTCAGTAGCAGTACTGTAGACCTGGAAGTCCTTTCCCAAGGTCACCAGAGCCAAAAGGGTCTGACAGCAGCCTGATCTCTGAAGTCGTTCAGCTGAACAGGAGAACGTGGGAAAGTGCTGTTTAATTGCAATGCTTCCCATTCTGCGGGTCTCCAGGCTGTGATTTTTTGCCCTAATGCTAATGGCTCGGGGAGGCCAGGCAGGAGTGGTTTTTCTAGATGAGAGTCGCCAAGAGATGGCTGACCGAGAGGAAGCTGTCACATCTCAGAAGCCCATGAGATTTTTTTTCTCAGCATTCGTTCCTCCAGCAGTCTGGGAACTGTGAACAGACAACACAACCCACACTTGGGAAAAAAAATAATAAGGACAAAGCTTCTCATTTTAAGACTATCCTAAAAAGGTGTGTACAAAGTAATGACAAGTGCCAAGTAGGCAATGCTAACTGTTGCTGGCGCTGACAATTTCAGCATTTTTAACATGCCATCTTGACATCGTGAAAATTAAGTCTCTGGCTTTTTTTGTCTGAGAGAAATTAACGTCCACTAAGGTCTGGTCACTTTTAATGCTGACTGGCTTTTAAGCAGAATAATCTGAACCGGGCTTTAAATTCACAGAGAAATTATTTCATATGCTATTCCCTTTCCTCTCAGCCTTTCCTTGCCCTCTGTCTGAGATAGCAGGCTGAAGGCAACCAGACATTATACTTCAGGATTTCAGCCTTGAATGCCCTCTTTTTCCTCCACTGAAAAAGTGGCAAGCTAGATATGGCCATCTGGACATATCGTCCTCCTCTTGGGCATTTGGTCTGCGTGTTCAGATCTGTTTCTGAGTTCATGTGATGTGCTGCGAACTAAAATGACTTGACGGCTTTGGAAGGGGCAGGGTGCACATGTCCTAACTGAAGCTGTGCTGCTGATGCCCAATAGTGGCTTTGTCTGCTGAGCCATTTGGCCTGGCATTGACCGTTCTGCCAGAGCCTCCATCTGCTAGGCCTAGTTCAGCTTAGTCCAGAACAGACCTTGTCTTGGTTTGTTGTGGGGCTTTTGTTTTCCTGATGCAATCACCAACCCTTTGAGGTTAAAATAAGTCCCTGAAACATTTGGTCTTGCACTGTTCTCATCTCCTCAGGGCTATGCTTACATGTTTTCACCAGCACATCAAAGGAAAGCTGTGCTGAGGATGCTGTGAAATCACTATCCTTGTGTCTGCTGACAGAGAAGCTTGGGCACAACTCTTGCAAAAATAGTAGACTTCCATTCTTCTTTCTCAGGCTAAGCCCACAAGTTTAAAACTAAGCCTACTCAGTGCTGAGCCAGATCTCATGGTGCTGCAATTCACTGCTGCTTACACATACTACAAACTATAAGTGCTATCTTTTGGAGGAGGCAGGCCATTTAATTTCCTACGCGGGGTATTTCTGCTGTCCTTTCAGCAGTCTTGAGACATTAGTGGCCACTTTCTGAGAGCACTGTTTGACTGCTGTTTCTTACTGCCAGGCATTTGCTGTGCAGAAAATGCCGGTTATAGGGCTGTGATAAAGGGAAGGAAGCAGGAAATGGCTCACTTTTACAGTCAGTGGAACTCTCATACATCCCTCAGCATGGTGGGATTTAATTCTTTGGCAACATCAGTGTTTTCCAGCAATGCCTGTTTGTTGTTTTTTTTCTTTTTTTCCTTATGTTGTCTCCAACTCCTTACAAGTATGGGTGCACTACTAATGGCTCACAGGAAATTACCGATGTAAAAGGTATCAGGGCTTGTTTATTAGAGGATTTTGCTTTGAGAGAAAGAGGTTGATTTTCTGCTCTGCTTTGCTTTACCCAGTGTTACGCTGTTAGGAAGATATCCCTGCTCTGAAATTCCTTATCTCCTGGAAAGGGAACCCAGGTGCAATCAACTGTTTCCCCAGCATCTCTTACTTCAGTTGCTTCACCAGGAGCACAGCCATCAGCACAAACTCTTGCACAGCAGACTGGCTTCCAAGTTCATTTCTCTTTCCATTCTGGTGCCAGTTAGAGAAGGTTGCTTAGGTTTTCATCCATGCAAGGTCTGAATATCTCCAGGGATGGAGATTCTACCACCTGTTTGGGAATCTGTTCCTATGTTTGACTTCCCAACAATGAAAGTTTCTTCCTCATTTTGAGTTGGAATTTTCATTGTGTAGCAGCTCTTGTCTGCTGCTTTTTGCTGGTCATTCTGCAACTCTGGATGTCTCCTATGCACCTGTCCACTAGGTATTTGTAGACAATAATAAGACCTTCACTCTTCCTTCTCTCTTCGAGTGTGAACATAGCCACCTTTCTCAGGCAGTGTTTGTACATTGTGTGCTTGCAGCCTTCTGATCATCTTGGAAGCCCTCTGGTGGACTTGCTTCTGTATGTCAGTGGCATTCTTGTACTAGTGAGCCCCAAACCAGATGTAGCGCTTGAGAGACAGCATCTGAAGCACCGTATAAAGAGATATAACCACTTCCCTCCACTTATGTGGTTATACTCCTGTTAATAAAACCTAGGATGTGGTT
>PPHD01007799.1:3440-22573 GCA_002909625.1 Bambusicola thoracicus
CAACCCCCCCCCCCCCACCCAGCAGTAGTACATTGCACACACACGTGGCTCGCACGCACCCAGCGACGATTGGTCAGAGTAGTAAATCAGTGTACAAATTAAATAGTTCCAAAAATGTGCAAAAAAGTCAACGCTGATAGAAAAAAACACCTTTGTGTCCATACGTTACAAACTGTGCCCAGCATTTAACTGAGTAAAAACATTTACAGTGAGAAACCGATAGATTAAATAGAGCATTTAATGGCTACATAAAAATGTACAAGAGAAATATACAAATTTGTACTCGTAGCTCCATGAAACCAAAGCCTACGCTGCGACTGCTCTACGTCTCCTCCATGTATTTACAGTGAGTCTCCGTCGCGTGAACGGGAGGGCCGAGATGACGGAGGCGAGGCTTTAACGCACCGCGGGACTCGAGGGCCAACACCGAGGCATCAGCTGCTGTGTAGGAGAAAGCAGCAGCGGGACCTGACGGGGACAGCCTAACGCCTGCTCAGCAACCGAAACAGCACCCTCGTTTCTAAACCCATGGGAGAAAACCTCAGAGGAAAAGGAGAGGCTGCGGTTGGGGTGAGTGAGAGACAGGGAAACCTCTGAGGTGTTTCCTGGGAGTATCCACTTTGGAGTGAAGTGCCCTTCTACGTTCCAACAGCGGGCCCTGACCTCCAGTCCTCACGCCTGGACTCAGAGGAAGGACTGAACCACGAGACACGATTATCAGATATTTTAATCCAGTTCCTCTCCCTCTAAAGTAAGTTCACACACACCTAAGCTCTGGGCAAAGCGAGGCTGCCAGCACTGCTCCTTTGGAACGTGAGAAATGTGACTTTCTCCATCCCATCTGCCCCCAGAGTACAAACGCGTACCCACTGACAGACCAAAGCCACGCACTGCCAGCCCCGGGCATAGGGCCCATTGCAGCACTGCCCTGGAGCTGCAGCCCCGCACAGCCCGGCTCCTCACTGCTGCTGCAGGACGTGGCCCAGGGCCAGGCACACAAGCTGCAGGTTAGCTCAGCCCCTCAGGAGCTTTCAGTGGCCACCAACCAGCAGTATTTAAGTTACGCCAATTAGGAAGGCCAAGTGGGGAAAATAAAAAGAGAAAGGAGTTCCTTTGTTTCTGATCAACAGTATTGATTTAGAAGCCAGGTTGGTGGCAGTTCTGCCCCCACACCCGCGTGGCTGTGGGAGACATCTGGCTCTCAGGTAAGGCTGCTTCCCAGCAGCTCGGAGATGCTGTGGCACACAGCAGTGCAAGTCACAGCCCCTTCCTTATGGTGTCCCATACACATCCCAAAGCTCAGGCCTGGCTACAGAAGGCACCAGGTTTAGCCACCCCCTCATGCATGTCTTACAGAATGACAACAGTATGATGAGTTTAAAAAAGAAAAACAAAAAAAGAAAACAAAACAAACAAAAACCAAACCCTTGATTTTAATGGCGTGTGAATTTCGCACACCAAAGCAGCATCTGACATAAACCTTTTAAATATGGGAAGTGCCCATCACTGTGTGCCAGTACCTGGTGGGCATACGTGTACCTGTAAGGAACAGCGCTGGCCCATGGACTGCCACCTGCCACTCTATGTCTGTGGGAATAGAAAGGCTTTGGTAATTCTGTGTGGCTGTACACTACAGACCCGTCACTGACACAGCCCAGCAAGTTACCAGCAGGAAGAAATGGTACTGGCAGTAATACTTTGCTTTTCCAGAAACACCATACGGACTCACCTTACAGCACACAAATTATGCTTTTCTGTATGCAGGACAGATCTTAACGATTAAAAAAACCTCATCGCTAACTGTGGCTCTGACCCATTTGCTCAGTTCTCTGAAGCTGCAGCCACACGTGGCTCTGTGCTGCCTGAAGTATCTGCCTGCTGCACTGCACTGTACCTATGGGTGCTGCGAGGCAGCCTTCAGTCAGGACAACGGCAGGATTGGCGTTATCCAAAAAGAAACAGGAAGCAATTTAATGGTACAACATCAGCCTTGCAGAGAAATCTGTTGATTTGCTTAGGCAGATAACGCTCCCGTGCACCAAAAGTAGACAGCCATTAATACAGTACCATGTTTGCAAATGGACCAACTGCAACTTCACATTCGCTATGAACTCCAGAGGAAACCCAGAGTCTGGTACCCAGAGCTGGAAGGCTAAAGCCCAGCTGTAACAGCCCTGCTGTAGCTGGAGGAAAGTCATTTTCTGGTCTGCATAGCAGCCTACAGCCTCCAACGTGCCCATCTGAAACCCGTGCTTCAGTTGGGAGCACTCCAGAAGAGCTCCACAAATCACTTTTGAAGGTTCTCAATTTCAAAGTCTGATGCAGCTGATAACCTGGGGCACACTTTCCAACACAGCTAAGGGAAATCTGTTTGGGGCACTTGAAGCTATACTCTAGCACTGATTTGGCAACGTGGAATTGTATGACAGCCATAGCACATCGATGTGATATTACAGTATGAGTGTAATTAAGGCATACAGCTAAATCATAGAAATCATTTGAGCTGGAAGGGACCTCTAAGGATCATCAAAGCCCAACTTCAATAGGCAGTAGCTAAGAAAAGTAGTAACTTCCCATTTTGTTACACTGAAAAGGCTGTTAAGATACAATGAGAACTTGAAGCTAATAAAGTCAGACTGAGCTGTCAGGAAAAGAAGCCGATGTAAACTTAGCTATTCACTTAACAAGATATGGATCTAGTAAGGGATCTAGTGAGTCCTTGCGCAGATATTTCCATCACCCAAATTAGAAATAAAACAATTTGCTCTGATATGACTGAAGCTTTCAGTCCCGCTCTACCAGCATAGGTAGTTTGACAGGACTGAGAGTTACACCACTAAAGCCATACGAGAGAAGTAGCTGAACTTTTGTTCCTTAATGAGTGAAGCAGACGATACTAAATCTCCCCAGCAGACCGGTCAGACCTCTGTAAATCCATGTACTCACTGGGAACCCAGATTCTTACTTTTGGGGAGCATAGCTCTGTAACAGCATTTACAGAAGAAGAAAACATAACCCTGCAGCAGTATTATTTTCATTGGCATTATCTGGTAATTGGATGTGGCAGCTAAGAACAATTAAGGACTCTAAAATGCTGCTATCTTTGCTAGTAAGACACCAGAAGTGGTGAGAAGAGGCTTTGTCTCCACAAACCTCTGCCAAGGGAGCTGTAAGCTGCCATTCCGTGCGTCCTCTGAAATTCTAGAGCGGAAGTTTGCTCGTTATCATGCCAGCAGTCAATGAAGCGTTTTACAGACGCTAAATACAGATGTATTACATTACGTAATGCAAACTGGTTACTACATCACCCCAGTGCAACAGCACTGAAGTACAACATGCAGGGGTCTGAGCATTAGCTAGGCTCTCGGTCAAAGTCTGGTTTAGCTTCGAGCTCAAAATATGCTTGGTAATCACCACCTCAATTTACTGCAGGCTACTTTGGTCAGCAGACAAATTCTCCATGGTGTGAATAAAACAGCTCAGGCCTAATCCCGGCTACGTGAGTAACACTTTGCTAAAACTGCTGGAGCTGCCGGGAGTGATCTTCATTCATAAAGTGCTGTCTCTACCTCAGCAGCTTTCGGATATTTCAAAGAAACGGAGGGAAATGCATTCTGCCAATTGGTTTGTTTTTCAGGTTCCAAAACGCTCCCCATTGCCATGACTGAATGCCAGCTTTGGAAAAGGCACAAAAGCAGCGACTTGGATTATTCAGTAATAAAACCACAAAAGAAGGTGATATTGCAATAGATGTGAGCCAGCGCTGTCTCACAAAGAGGACTCGGTATTAGAAAACAGGATTCTGAAAACTTTCAAGCTTCTGAGAGTGCAGTTTCCTTTCAGAGGAGCATCTTTAAATGTTAAGAGCGTTACAGATAAACCTGCTTATGTCTCCCTTTAATGTCTTTTTTCAGTAATACGTTTCGTTGCCTTTGCAGATAGCGCTGTCCACAACTCATTTCTCTCTACATATTTTCGGCTCTGTTTTGGTACCCTCTTGATCAGCTTGAAAGCAATCATTTCAATTATCTGATCTTTAAATTAGCCACATAAGCTAGGCTCTGTGTTAAGCCTCCCTCCCTTGCTTTCACTAAATGTTGCTTCTAAAGCAAAGGTCCTTTACAGCAGAATATGCAAATTTGTCCCACAATCTGCTTCCATAGCGTTTATCCAGGGACAGAGAAACCCTCAGTCAGTCACCATAAGCAGATCTTTCCTTTCAGCTTTCTAAATCTTCCCCGGTCAGGATTGTCCTTTCCACACTCAGAAAACATTGCATGGTTGTGTCTCCTGACTGAGAAAGGTTTAAGTCAGGGAAAGCTTTAACAATTGGAAGAGGGCACCACTCAGCCTCAGAGGAGATGGCCAAGAACTCATTCTTCCTCTCCAGGTAAAGCAGCTAGGATAGATTCACACTCCTGTTTAAGCTCTGGTACCAAAGGAAGTTAGCAGAACAATTGCAGAACTCCCATGAGTTTATCAGTGTGAGAATGGGTAAATTTACTGCTCTGCCTCCATGCACTTCATAACTCCTCTATTCCCCTAAAGATGTCAAGCAGAGCAGAGCCTGGGGACAGTAACACAGTCCCGTCAGAGTGGACAGGGTTCACAGTACCAGCCTGGTCTGTTTTTATACAACAAAAGCAAACAATGACTCATCCAAACAGTATACATTAACTCAGTTCCGTAGTCCAATCATTTATTTCCAAATTCCCTTTTCAGTTCTTTACGTTGTGCTCCACAGCAATATGAGAGTTTGACTTTTCTGCTCTGAGATTCAGTTACTAACTACCTCTGATCAGTACCGGGACTTCTCAACTGAGAAGCTCCAATTCAGAGTTTCTCCTTTGTTCTTTTATTATTTGCTTTGAGAAGAAGTTGATTAACGTTCGTTTCATGACAGCTGGCAAGCTGAAGAACACTGATGCTGGGTTATCAGGCTGGGGTAAGCATGCTCACACTATCTGATTGCTGGGGCTCTGTGCTTCAGGCCTCTCCTTCACACAGCTTTGTGCTGTGCCTCCTTGATCATCGTTACCTTATGAAAAACAGAGCGGGGTCTTTCTTCTCTGTGACTCACTCCTACTGCTAAACAAAGTTTCACTTCATTTGAGGAATTTTTAACACATCCTAGCTGACTGAACTGTGTTACTAAAGCAATGCTTACAGTGCATAAGGGGAAGGATTTTATATTCTCTAGGCACTTGATGTTGACATACATTCCATCCTAGCGCCCCTCAACAGCTTTGAAGACATTATTTCCTACAGCTCGTTCTGGATGGTGTAACTCATAGCGCAGAAGGATCGGTCACTCCCTTTCCCCCAGACATTCATGGCATCGTGGAGGAGAATTCTCTCTCAATATCTCTAATATTTCTTATCTAACATGATAGTCTCCCTGCAAGTGTATGTAACAGAGGATTTTCTTTGGCAGATACAGCAGGAGACATTCTCCTAAATATTTACATCCAACAGCTGACTCTTTCCTACTATGGAAACATTCCCCTCGCAGTACAGTAGTTCCTAGGATCCGGGTCCGTCATCTGTTTACCTGTAATTCTTTGCCCGTTAAGAATATACGATAGAGATTTTGGCGTAGAACCCTCATCAGCGTTGAGTTCTTTTCTGTCGCTGTTATTTTCTTTTGGCCACACAGAAGTACCAGTCAAGACACGCTTTTGTACAAAGAATTCCAAGTTCTTCCAGCTTTAAAATTAACCATCAGAACCATGTGATCCCGCTTAAATTACACAATGCAGAAACTCATCGAATTGCTAAAATATAAGAACTTAGAACTCTCTGCTGCAAGTACCTGTAACGTAACAAACAATCACAGAGGAGTACCTTCCTGGCCTCTGGCTGCACGTCTGTTTTCCCTGCACCCTGAGTCAGCCAGCGGTGTCGGAAAATAAATCACACAGTTCCTGACTGTCCCATCATTTCTCTTATTTTTCCCTCTTTAAATAAGGAACAAATATGTACTAAAGTGCTTTATCTACACGAACCACATCAGTACATTATAGAAACAAGAAGTTCTAGTCCCGGCGGGAGCAGGGAAGGGAAGATTCTCATTTTAGATACAAAATGTAGATTGTTTACAATCTAAGTGAAACAAAGATTCAAGAGAACGCGTTCTCTCTCTTGTCTTTTTTCTCCTTTTTGTAAAAAATAAAAAATAAAAGTGCAGTCAAATAGAAAATAAATGCAGCAGATGCAAGCTGAGTTGAGGCAGGCTGTTAGTGATAGTGTGCAAACGTGTGTCTTAGCAGTTCATCTGCAAATGGTCGCAGCTTGGCCTCGATAAAAATCCTTTTCAGGAAATCCCGAGCATGGTCTGAGACATGAGGTGGTAACTGGGGATTGGTTGGCTGAGTGGCAATCTTAAAGATGGCAGCCATTGCTTCAAATTCTGCCCACGGGGGCTTCTCAGTGAGCATTTCTACCACTGTACAACCTACGCTCCTGAAACAGAGGCAAAAGCGAGACAGCAGGTTACAACAGGGTTGTGCTCTTCTAGGAACACAAGAAACATCAAGTAGCTTCTGCAGTACCACAAGGAAGCAGTGTCCACTTATCTCTACAATGCAGCTTTGATGGAAAGCAGCTATCCACTGTCACAACGTTCAGCAAATCGCTACCTGTGCATCTGCAACGCATTACCTCACTGGGCCAAAAGCTAGTACCTCAGTGAAGAGCTAATGAGGTATTTATCTAGGCATCGCTGATTGTGTGATGGCACCGCCACTACTCTGATTGGTATCTCAGTGCTCAGCAGGCTGACACAGGCCTTCATGGGAGGTTGCTTCAAAGGATTCTCTCGTGATCACTAAACCAATGGGCTCACGAACTGCCAAAGCAACAAATGCAAGATTTCAGTGCTACGCTCTCCAAATTCACAAATGTGACTGCCAGTGCTCTCATGTGTTCCCTTCTTCTGCTTAAACCCCAGAGTAAAACACTCCAACTTCAGATGACAAACACTCGCGTTCTGCTGAGAAACCACCCGTTCTAAAATCATCACGAGTTTTGTTAGAGAAGTTCTGTAACATACCAGATATCTGCTTTTCTGCCGTACCCTTCTCCACTGATAACTTCTGGACTCATCCAGTACGGAGTTCCTGTGACAGACTTCATTCCTGTACCGGACAGACAGATGGTCTGCAGTCGTTTGCTGGCACCAAAGTCACCCAGCTTCACATTGCCTGCTGAATCTCGCAGAATATTTGCTCCTGGAAGGAAAAGAATGCAGCTTTGGTGTCGAAAGCAGTATTGAAGGAGCTTGGATTCAATAATACAGTGCAAGATGGGTCTGGTGCTCCCCGAGAATTCCCCTCCTCATTGCTCTGTTTGGAGGTTCGGTAAAATGAACTGTTTGTGTGTCTTTTACATCCTAGGCCTTTCCCAGACAGTTTCAGTTACTCTGTAAAACCCTGCTGATGAAGAAATGTGCCACGTGAGGGCAACAACCTGAAACAGGGAACTCTCTTTTCATGCTACTAAAAATGGCTCAATATGGTACTAAAGCAACATCTCAAACTGCGTCCCAGACTTGCTCAAAATACTTATCTGCATAACAAAAACATTATATTTCACCATTTTGGGGGAAAAAATACATTACTGATATAAAGCAAAAGGAAAACAGTCAGAGTTATAGAGGATACAAAGGTCGTTCAACACACATATTTCACACATCGCCACCATCTTCCCACATATTTGTAACTCGCTTTTGCAGCTCTTACGCATCCCCTATGTCTATCAGCAAAAAGTACATCAATTTCCTGGCAGGAGAGTGCAAGTGCTGTGAGTCACTGAGCTCAGGGAGTCACCTCTGCCAGGCATTTCTGTAATAGTGAAAAGCTGGGTAGTTTCTGTGTAGCTGATAGAAACAAAACTCAGTGGCAACCAATAGTTTCATGTCACGATGCTTTCCTCTGTATATTCCAGACGCTTGTAATGATCTTTTGGTATATTCAAAGCTACTTCAACTCAGAAGGAAATTTTATCATGGATGCTTTGCAGACACTGGGGAAATCTTTTCAGAAGTCTTCCAAAACACACTCAGTTTACAACAGTGTCAAGAATAAAAGAATCAGGATTGCTTTCCATTGAAGTCAGTATTTTGATATCTCAAACGTCATTAAATTTCAGCAATTCACACCTGGCTGACAAGAAAGGAAAAGAATTCGTAGTAAACGGCACCGAACTGTGCCCAGAACCGTCCTCCTCCTTACCTTTGATATCTCGATGGACAATCATGTTTGTGTGCAAATAGAGAACGCCTTCTAAGATCTGCCGTGTGTATTTGCGAGTCACGTTCTCCGTGAGTGCTCCATACGATTTCAATTGGTCTTTGATGGAACCCTGCAGCAAAGAAGCAGAGGACACCGTAATGTTCCTAGGATCACAAGTGCTCTAATATACTAATGCTGAACTTCAATGACGATTACGTGCCCGAAATACAGACATTAAGCTGCAGGGCATCCTCGGTCAACTTAAAGCACAGATGTAGTTTTGTGACCCTTTAAAATAAAAGAAAAATCAAAGCTTTGACACAGAAGAGGCTGAACAGAGAAGTCATACGCTAAAATGTTAAGCCATTAACTCTAAAACTATTGAGTAGGTAAAAAGCAACAAAAGTTACTTTATACCTGAGGGGAAAAACAAAGGCTGTCAAAGAAAAACATGGGAAGCGGATGGGTGATGCTTTACAGCTACATCAAAACTGCAAAGTAAGCTTAAAAGAACATCAAGTCAAAAATGCAGTTTTGTTACCTAAAAAAACACTTTTTCTGTGGAGTACAGCGCTGTAACTCTTCAGAAACACAAATGCTATGTTTTTGTGAAAGCTCATTTTATTCAGCTCTGCTGACCCCACTCGGTGAGAAAATGGAAATCTACACTGTTCTGAGCTGAGCATATTTCTTCTCAGAACAGTAACAGAACAGTTCTGCATGTACCCAAGTGCCACAGACAAAAAGAGAGAAGTTTTGGTATGCACTTATTCCCACACCGCTCTTTGCTACCTTTCCTGTTTTAAAACAATAGAGCAGTTGAGATGCTGAGCAGCCAAGGGCCCAAAACAAAGCACTTCAAAAAGAAATATGAAATTCAAGGAGACTCAAGAGCATATAAATGATGCAGCCTTTTCAAAGACTGCCAGGCACTTCCTATGCCACAATCAAACACAAACACATTTTGTACAAACCACAACAATTCTGAAAATGCAAACAACGGAGAAGACACGGAGAGACCGCTACAAATAGCTGTTGGTACCCGGCTGTTTTATTTTCACTCACATTTCTGCGTGCCCTTCTGCAAAAGCTGCCTACTCGGGTGCCTATTGCATCACATACAGATGACAGGTGAAGTGGAGTGCTTGTCTGGCTTACCCCCGGCATGTATTCCATGAATATAGAGAGTGTTCTTTCTGGTGAGTCCCTCAAGAAGCCGTAGTACTGAACGATCCTCTCATGCAGCAGATTTTTCAGCAACTGAATCTCACATTCAAGAGCGTTTACTTCCTAAAACAAACACATTCACTGAATGAGGATTTGCCCAACAATTTTAAAATCGGGTAACCAAATTAATTCTTTTCAGTTATTAACAAAATAGGATTCCTAATGAAGACAGGGAAACACGTATTAAAACAGAGAAAAGGAACAGCTCAGCTTATAACCCAGCACCTCCATGCTGTACCTCATACCTTGCTAGTTTCTGGACTATCGGGATCAAACTGCACTTGTTTAACAGCCAGTTCTCTTCCGGTATCAGCATCGTAACACAGATACACTCTGCCAAACGCGCCCTGACCCAGCAGTTTGCCAAGTCTCCAATTAGTTGGAGCTCGTGGTGCTGAAAAAGTAAAGAAGATTTCTGTTTGAATGTAAGCTTGTTATTCAGCTGATTAAAAGAAAAAACACCACATAGAAAATAACTTTTTCAAGGACTACATTTTACAACGGAAGGTTACACGTCCTCTCTGCAGTTACAAATAAATACAACTTTCTGCAAGATGGAGAATTTATTACACAAGAATCAACTTCTTGTAGAGATGGACACACGTAAGCAGTTAGTAACGGCTAAGCTCAAAAATAAAGCATGTTAAGCACATTTAGTCACATTGTTTTAAAAAGGGAGGCCTGATCAAAACCTACCAACTACTGAAATCATCCCAAGGTATATTTGCTCCACCACAGACGTACAACGATACCAAAGGCCAACAGGTTATTCCAACCTACAGAAGCCTTCTCACGTCCTCCAAAGTTTAAACACATCAAAAATATTTTTGTAGTGATTTGTTACCATATACGTATATTCCATGCAAAAATCTCAAAGAAGATTGGCACAGCAAGCAATGCAAAACTAAAGAGCATGAAATCTTGACTTTTTCCTATTGGGGAGAGAACATACTGTTCAAACATTTCTTTTGATGACACGCTTAGTTTTGACTTGACACACTTGAAAGGTAAGAGTCTTACAGTGGAGGTCACAAAGTTCCTTAACTTACAGCGACTGGGTGGGCTGATGTCCATGACTGTCAAGGTAGGATTGTCAATGTCACTTCCCCTCCTCCTCATTCTGTTATCCTCATACTCTGGTGTGAAGACGCTGCTCCCACTGCTGGTGCTCAGCGAGTGATCAGTGGGACTGAAACTAACGGGTGAGCGGAAGCTGTTCCCCTGCGTCCTCCTGGCTCTTGGAAAAGTTTTACGACCTTTGGTGTTACACAGAGAATACCAACGTTACACCACAAACACACTGCTATGTAATTTATGTACGCAAATGCTTTATGAATTCTGCATAACACTGTTCACACCTTCCACACCGTATCGTGTGATGCAGCAATTATGAAATTTTCCAAGTTTCAAACTAGAAGAAGATAAAAATTAACCACAGGTATACAAAAAGATTGGTCTGCATGGTTCACATTAAAGTCTCCAAAACTGCAAGCAGCATAAGGAGGACAATTTGTACAGCTGTCCTGAAGTTTACAGACATGCTGCAGGAACTGGGGGGGCTGTGAGGGTAGGAAGGGAAATGCCCCGCCTCCATCTGTATCACTCCAGCAAGGTGGGAAGAATACATTTCTGATAAAAAAAAGACAGATGTCGACATCTCAACAATGCCCAGGTTGGCATATTCACTCTTCAGAGAAAATAAGAATCAAAAGTAGAGAAAGATCTACCCTTGGAATCAACAGGAAATCCACATGCATGACTCAGCGACGGAGACAGCATTGGAATCAAAAAGGACACTGATACTCAGAAAGGTAAATTACATCCAGATGCTTAGAATAACAGCAATATATTTAGATAAGAAACATTTTTAGGTGGGCATGGCTTGATGAAGTTTCATCCTAGGGGGCTCACATAAATTGTGAAAGGAAAATCTGAGTCATTAAGTATTACACCAGAGATGGAGTTCCCAGGGGACTGAAGAAGGCAAGTGAAACATCTTGAAGGACTGGACTCATATTTAGACACTTAGGCCAATTTCAGTGATGTGATAAATAAGTGAACAAATTATTGAGCAGTGTTATAAAATCACTGAGAAGATAACGTGACAAAACAGCTAACATTGATTTGACGCGTGTAGCTCAAAGTACCCATTTCACGAGGACATTTTCTCAAGCCAACTCATGAAGCTTTGGCTGCCATAAGACTGAAGAGAACAAAAAATAAGGGCCTTGCACAAATACTTGCAAAAATCTTTAAGGAACGTATTACGGTCTGATAGAAGAAAGTTAAGGAGAACCAAACCGGACATTTGTGAGATTTAATTCTACATACAAGCAGCAATTATTTTCAGCTCTGTCACAATGGAGTAGCTGGTTACTCATTGCACGTGCACCGTTAAGATTTCACTCGATAGATTTTCTTTAGTTTTTAAGAAGATAAAAGCATGTTAATTACGTAGGACTCCTCCAGTATTTACACTTACCGTCATTGTAATCTTGTTGATGATATGAAATATGGTATCTTCGGGGATACGTTCCCCCCTTCCCAAACTTCTCAAATATTGGGATATCGTACTCTACTAGAAAATACAAAGATGCATTTCAGAGTTACAAATACAACCAAGGCATACACGTTAATCATTCTGGTATTACAAATTTAAACACTGGGAAGAACATAGAATGCATTTCAAAGCTGAAGCTTCAGGGCAAAGAATACTATAGAACAAAACCCACACAAAACCAACAAATCCAGCTAAAAGTTCCAAAGGATTGCAAGAATATAACAAAAATTGTTTGTAATCTCATGCTTAAAACAGTACCAGAGCACTAGGGAGTGAATAGAGACGTTAATAGAGACAAGCTGGAGAATAACAGCTCAGCGGGAAAGCGACAGGAACTCAGTTTGGTTTAAAACTTAAAAATGAACAAATACAGAACGCTGGCAAAGGAGTCAATACATCCTCAATTACTAAAACACAGTCAATAAGTCCTCCTTTATAATTTAAAAAGTGTTCATATTTAAGGGGAAACTCCTTCATGGATAAATCATTTGTTAGAGAACAAACATATAAGATGGAAGCAGTGGTGAGCAGTTCCACAAGAATCTGGGCTACAACTCACACAGTTTAACTGCACACGAATGCTGCAGACAGAACAACGAGTAGTGAGGTGACAACATTGTTTTGAGAATACGTTATATGGAAGCGTGTCCATAAAGATACCTGAAAAACCTTTCAAGGTTACCCATTGCACTTGGTGTCCTGAACTGTGCACAGCAATTTGGATTCAAGCCAGAGTATGGTATGAAGGCAATGTTAGTGGTGATGACTCATTAATTTATAGGCACAGCAAACAGCTCTCCTTCATGCTTGCGCTTTGGAATGCTTTCGGTTACAGCAGTTATGAGCGCTTAAAGTGATTCTCTTTTTACAGAGGATGAAATGACAGCTGAAACGCTAAGTAAATTAAGTAAATAAATACGTAAGTGCACCAATTGGACACTGCAGTCCACTTCAACCAACCTGTGTGCCATTAGGCACTGCATTATTTGCCTTTTTTTTTCCCCCAGTAACAGAGGTACATTCTACTAAACACAACAGTGCCGGTGTTACACACATTGATTAGAAGAAAACCTTTACAAGATTCATTTATTGCATCTTTCACTGTGTCTGTGTGGATTGCATTTTGTTGCTATGTCTTCTGCTACCATTAGAAGCTTGTGTAAGGTAACACCTCTTAATACGAGCTTCCCTTTCCAGTTCTATTACTTGCAAAAGGAAGTACTTGGGAAAGGTATTACAGCCAGCCAATTTTGCCTACCTGAGAATTCCTGATGATTATCTGGATAGCTCTGTGCTCTCGGCATCCGAGATTTGGGATAGTTGTCTCTAGAAACGCGAAAGCAAAGTATTTTAAAATGGCAGCTACAGTAACTCAACAATCCCACTGCGTTACAATGCTTTATGGCCTATGGAAGCTTTACGCTATACAAGTTGCAGCTCACAAATGTGGAATTTGATCTCAGCGTCAAATCTATTAGGTATCAAACATCATTCAGGATCAGTAGCAATGGAAAACCTTGCTCTTTGTCTTCAGTGTGGTAAGACAGCAACAGACTGTGCCATTCGCACCAGTAAAGCCACAAAGGAGCACTGAAGTTTAACACCCTGATGGCTGCACACACACGGTTTATAAGCGCAGAATCTCTTACGCGGCCTACAAAAATCCCTCAAATCTAACCAAACAAGTGCAGAAGTTTTTAATGCCTCCAACTATTTCCTCTTCTCTGCACAAAAGCCATAGGATTAAGTTAGTAATTTTAATGAGTTAAAGAATGATGTAGACTTTTTCGGTTATTATGTGACGCTAATTAACATATTTAAGCAATCTAATAAAGACGACTAATGAATGCAAGCAGTTCTTACCCATCTAAAGGGCTGTCGAGTGAGGGACAGCTTCCTGAGCCAGAATTTTCAGGACTGCTCAAAGACAGCGGATCCAGCATCTAATAAAAACCATGTCAGTAAAGATCAGAAAGTTTCGGGTTTTTTTAATGGCTTGAACGTTCGTGCTTTTTCTAATTTAGGATTTCAAAAGTCAACACCAGTAACAACCAAACAGGACTTACTAGAGAGAAGGACGGCTGCCATAGTTAAACCTGCAGCAAATATTTTTCCCTGAAAGGATTCCACCATTCTGTTGAGCAGAACTTAGTGAAGGCATTTCACACTCAGCAATGCTCCTCACACACTGAGCTGCACTCCTACACTCTTCCTGCAGACACCATTGTCTCCACTTGTAATAGTGCTATCGGCACCAAATTGGCATAACAGAACAATAAGGCCTCCAACGAAACAAAAAGCTGAAACAGCTTAAAGGAGAAAAAAATGCATTTTGTTGCTATCAAAGAAAAAAGCCTAAACATGACACAGACCGTAATGAATGCAATTTATATCATCTCCAAAGGGGTTTCAGTTTGGCCAATGGAAACCCACAAAAAAAATCAGTAGAACTAAAACACCATAAAAAAGCTTTAAGTCCTCTATCTCTAGTTGGGACTCCAAGCAAGGTATGCAGAATTTTAGATACAACCAAACATTAAAGAAAAGGAGAAAAGAAAGAGAGCACAACAGTTATCAACTCTTTTCACCCAAATCACTATTATGTTTTATATAAAATAAACTTCCACCTGAAGCAGGAGCTTATGAAAATATCATAGTTTTTGTCCCAAAACAGTTCTGATTGCCCAGTAAGCAGCACTCCCAACTTGGGTGAAATCCTCCACTCAGGAGTGAGAAGAAATGATAAAACTGAGTATTGAGGCCAGATCCATTACGTAATGAAAATAAATATCAACACTCTCATTGAATCCAAAGAAAAAAGGTGCTCCCTACAAGCAGCTGTTTCCCCTGACTGATATTCCTTTTGTTTATTTCACACTACCAGCCTTAAGTCCTAACCAGAACTCCTGCAAACATCATTTCCTTCTCCCTGGCAGTAAAGCAATCTGAAATTTTCCTATCTTTATCTTTCCAAGAGACGCGGAAGCAGTCTCTAAATCCTGAATGCAGCACAAACTTCCATTTACCAGCCCACCTCTCACAAATAATGAAAAGATCCTCTGCTGTTTGAAATGAGCTTCTTCCTCAAATACAGTTTGTTTCAGTATTTTATACAACACCTGCTGCTCCCTATGAATTGGATGACAGTTTATTGCTGTAAATTAAGCAGTTGCCCCCCCAGTTTTTATGGTTTGTGCTGTCTCTTAAAGGTCTTGAAGCCTTTATTTACCTTTTGGGTACATAACTTTCCCAAGCACCTGTTGAGGTCTTGCTGCAGGAATAGTGTGCAGAAAGTGAGTTTCTACTTCACAAATTCATACACTTAAAATGAACTCTTTATTTGGAAGGATTAAATTCACCAAAAGTTCAGTGATTATATTCTCTTTTATTGGGCTGAGCAACGAGTCCTGGAGACGGTCTGGTATGAATTAAACCTAGCATCCTATGAAAGTAAAATTCCTTCTTTTAAACCCTGCTGACAGCTCATATAGCAACGCTTACATGACAGCTTACACATTACTTCAGTGCTCAGGAGTGAAAGGAGACCCCCGTGGCCCTCAGAGCTCATCCACGAGGCCAGTCGGTGACCAGAATGAGTCTGTCCAGGCCAAAGGCAATCGTTTCAGTGAACGAATCCAGGCTCAGGCTGGAGGTGACCATGTGGTTACAATAATGAATAGCATCCTGGACTGGAGTAAGATTCAGCCCCTACTTCCAGTTCAGCCATGAAAATTGTGCAACAAGTTGCACAATCTCTCTGCCTCTATTTTTATTCTGTCATCTGTCTCTCATTTATTCAGCTCATTTAAACCACCGCCTCTTGCCATTTGCAAATACCTCGCCAACACCAACAAGAACTTGAAATGATTTCAATATGAAGCACTATTTTCTCTCCTTAAAATATCTTAATTGTCAATTCTGAGAAGCATTACATTCCTCCTTCTTTTCCTGGTGTTTTTAAGATTCAAAGAGCGGGATTTCCATAAATGCTTAGTGTGCTAATAAGCCCACGCCAACAACGCAAGTGAGGTGAGGAGAACAACCATTTGTGATCTTCACACAAAAACAGAACTGTAACAAGTATTTTGGAGTTATTTGTACCAGGCCCATCACTGTCCTCCTGCCTCTACCTCCAAACGCTATCAGATGAGTCCAAATAATTCAGACAGATCCAAAATTCTCTTTAAAACACTCTGTTTTCTAGGGCTGTCAATCCCATATCTTTCTTGAACAGCAGTACTTTATAAATCCATCTCACTCCAAAAACCTTTAATTCCACTAACTCACGCAGTACCTGATCCATGCTTTCTGGAATGAATTCACCCTCACTGTTGATACTGGTGAACGATCCATTTCGGGCCACTTGATGCAGCTCATCTGGAATGTATCCTGGGGGAGGTGAACTCCTATCACGATTATTAGAACCTATTGAAAGAAAAGGGCTGGTAAGTGTCCTTTCAGTAACACAAAATCCAGAGGCTTTATTCAAACAACTCTGCATTCATATTCAATGATCCAGCCTGCCTGGATAACTTAATGCTTTAGAAACTTCCCAAATGCTTATTCTGTAAGCTGTAAACCAGGAATTATGAAACACATGGGGCAAGGCTACCTTCATTAGGCTTAACTTTTTGTTTCCCCATTATACAGGAACAAACATATAATTTATCCACATGGCTATATGGGTACATTTCCTCTTTGGTACAAAGCAAATGCCAAGCCCTCTTCACCACTATTTTCCATGCCAACAAATCCTTTTTATCTCTTGTGAATTTCGGTTTTCCTTTGTAGAATATTCTATCTTCAAAAACAAGAATATCTGTATTCATAACAAACATAATAAATTGTCTGAAAAACTCGTCTCTGGTTTCACAGGCAGATTTGGAAGTGATCATCACACCAACTTCAAAACATGAATAGGCAAACATGTTAGACTGATGCCAGAAAAAGCATCTCAAACAAATGCTCATATATTAAGATTAAAAAAATAGGGGAGTCTTCACTTGAACACGAAAATGTACTGCCATATGAAGTCCTCAGAGTACATACTCTATAGTACAACATTCATCGCTGAGTAGGAGAAATATAAACAGGCTGTGCCGAGAACAAGAATGAGACTATTACTGAAGAGAATATTACTGAAGTAATTACAAGTACAGCTATTAAGAAGTGTAGCTCACCTATTACAGAAAGCCGCCTTTTTCTTTCTGTCACACCAAACACTGTATTATCTAAATCTTCCAGCGAGGGTAGGGGTTCCACATTATTTACACTGGGTGACTGAAAAAGAGTACATGTTACGGACTGCAGTTATCACTTTATACTCTTAACAATCAAAAAACTTCACAAACTTTTAAAGCCTTTGCAAAGCATTCATTTTTTCCATTGAGTCAAAATCAAGCTTATAAACATGCCAAAATCATCTATTTTAATAGCTCATCCTAAATATTTGAGATAATTTTCATTATATACCATTACACAGAATCCTATCGATATGGTGGCTGTGGCCTGTCAGGTATTAACAGAATAACTCAGTATTTAGGTCTGCTGCTGCATGTCACACAAAGCCACACAACTTAAAGAACGCTTTCAAATAACCACAATAGCATCAAAACTCGATGCACTTCTCAGTTCTGTATCACATCATTATCCCACTAAGGACTATTTTTCAACCACTGTAAAGAAGGCACACAGAAAAGGAGGAATTGGACCTATGGAGAAGTTCAGACCGATTCAGTAAAAAATGCTAATAATTCAACTAGAAAAAAATCAATAATCTTTAAGACAAACTACACTTTGGTCTGAAAACTGAGGAAAAAAGCATTAGGAATGTCAACTCATACCTGCGTATTTCCGTGTATTACAAGCAATATCTTGAGACTCTTCATATGAACACTACGGTCAAGCAGTTCAACAGCTTTGTCCAGGTCATCCTGTGTGGTTAATGGAATTACAAGCTAAAAAAAAAGGGGGAAAACATAGTAAATAAACAGATGCCTTAAACAAGGCCAAAGAAAGAAATGAACAAGTCAGATACAGGGGAAGAGATGCATTGATCTGTTTCCTTTCATTCCAAACCACCTGACAGTAAGATTCATTAACAGTCCCTCAAGTTACCATCAAGACATATAGAAAACAAAAAGCCTGAAGCTCAACCTTAACTCTTCTTTTAGGGCCTTCAACAGCCACAATGTGTCAGAACAAGTCTTCACAGTGTGGAAACAACCACTTCACGTATGTACAACTTCTACAGCCTCAGAGAAACGTGTGCAACAGTGTCAATGTATTTTCCATCTCAATAGAAATTATGCAAGTATATAAGAACAGGTCCTATTTTCTAGGTTCATGTATCTCGTACCTAAGTTCAGACAAGGCGTATAGTTGAGAACGCACATGTTAAAGATTTGGGATTTTGTCACAGGAGTGGCTGTCATTGCTACTGAAGGTAAATATCTGCCTTAAAATAATCAGTGCACAATTCACAGAGGATTTAGAAAACACAAACCACTACCTCATTATTGCAGTAATGTAAATCCATAGTCTGTCCAAACGCAACCTTAGCTTTAGCTACAAGATCTTCAAGTTTGACAGGCCTGGGTAATTGGAGTATCCTGAAAGACAATTTCAGTTACAGAGGATTTTTATCCATTATTTAGGAAAATCTGCTGGCTCGTTGCTTAAGAATACTCCTACAATAAAAGTTATTGCATCAAAAGATCTGCTTTATTCCCTGCTCTTTATATTTTGGATCACTACAAAAAAAATGATAAACAGTGAAAAAATTACCATCAAATGAGACTCAATTATAGGTACTTAACTTCCCTACACACGGCCTCTTTCTTAATGCTTTGCCTCCATTTCAAAGGTACGTTCTTAGAAACTTCTGCTGTTCCCTACTTCAGAACATGAAGTAAACCAACGCACCGTGACAGCTGACAAGCAGTGTCACTCCTCACTTTTTGAAGATGAAAAAGAATTTCTCATCTGAGGAAGAGAACTGAAGATTGCCATCTTTACAATAAAGAATTACACATTCAAATGATGAGTTCATCAGTAACTGTGCCAATGTACTCCCATAAGGATGATTCAGTTTTAGGTCAAAATTTCCAATTTTC
>PPHD01007800.1:0-11373 GCA_002909625.1 Bambusicola thoracicus
AGAAAAGACAAGTCTGCTAGCATTAGATCCTGTTCTACGAATAACTTAATTTATATTGATTGTACCTCAAGGCCACATGATAAAACAGAAAATGCATCAATGTGATCAGGCCATAAGTACACTCAGATCATTTTTGTCTGAATTTTTATCAGCCTGTGAAATGCACTTACCAGATCTGCAGATATCTCTGCACAGCTCCACTCCAGACCCATGGTCACACCATCAACAGTTTTTTAGCACAAAGTCATCACAGCTGCAGGACACTCCAAAAAGTGAATTCAGCCTACTTTGTGAAGGCCACACTTATTCTACCTTCTCTCCAGTAGGAAGAGAGTGCTAAGCTGACTCAGAGTTCTTTCTTTCCCCACAGCCTTTTCTTTAAGGTGCAACATAGCCTTGGCTTCCCTGAGGTTACTAGTAAGGCAGGTAAACAGTACCAGCTGTGGTGATTTGAGCACTCCTCTCTCCAGAGCAGATGAAGACCTGTGCTTTACTTCACACAGGTCACCTAACAGGCACCTTTGTTCTTCTTTACTCTCTTGTGGAATGAGGTTTGGGCAGGTTAAGTGGAGTTGCATAAGCTGACTGGGCCTATCTGTACAGCCTGGTCTGTGCTCCTTCTCTAGCGTTCTGCACCTGCAGACATCTACAGCTACTGACACAGCAACCTGATCACCGGCAAGGCTATCAAACTCCAGCTGTCATGTGCTGGAAATGATCAAGAATCAAAGTTTGTACAGGTTTATTTTGTAGCCCAAATGTGTACTTGGTTTGCTCTTGTTCTCACGCACCCTGAAGATACTTACTTGATTACAAACAGTGCTGAGAAGCAATACTTCTGTCAGTAATCTATCTCTGAGAAAGTGGGTAAACTGGCCTTGTTCTGACAGCCTCATGAAGTTGGAGGTGAGATGGAAGAAAAAGAGGTCATTATGCTTTTCTCATCTATTATGTCTCATCTCAGCTGTACAAAATGCTGCCTCACCGAGCTTTCCACATGTAATCTTTCAGCTCACTTGCAAGTATTTTGATTAGTTATGAAAGTCTCACGCAAAGAACCACAACTTTTTCTCCTCAAACACATTTCCTATGAATTACACAGCTTCAGTGTTTCAGGGTAGCTTAGTAAATCGCTTTGCTCATAAATTGAACTGTCTTGAATCAACCTGAATAGTTCCTTCCCTCTCCTCTTCTGTACTCAAATGCTTTGACTTGGTTAATCCCTATAAAATGAAGCCTGCCTTACCACAGAAAATCTTCCCTCTCCTACTTCCTTACACCAGATATTATGGTAGATGTTGTCATCTTCTCAGATTAGAGATACTAGTTTAGAAGAAGAGCTGGGCCGTACCCAGCCACTCATTTTTAAGGAATTCTGTAGAATTCATATGGGGCAATGGAAATACAAAGATGCACTTGTGTTAGTTTGATAATTCACCTGGTTATGATAACTTCACTTTTACAGCTTCTGCTGCACAGCACAGCAAACACAACAGAAATGACAAGACTTTCTATTTTCCTTGTCAGCTAACTCTCTTTTGAAAAATTCCAATTAGATATTCTACCAGCTGTGCATTTTTAAGACCAAAATAGCCTGTGGAGGGCTGTCAATTCTGATTAACTTCTGAAGCAGTTTACCAATGAAAAGGGTGCATTCCAAACATAACTTGTGCTCCACCTTCTTTCCTGGCAAAGTACTTGGCAGGGTAATGAATTTTTGAGTCTGGAAGCTTTCTGACTTTTTATTTCCAGGCAAACCAACGATTTGAACTATCTTGGACTTGAAGCCCTCATAACTCCTTAGTCCCCAGCTCCAAGAAAGCTGAGCAGTTTTATTGCACTGGGAATTACACAATTATTGGGAATATATTCTGGGAAACCGCCATGAGAGGACATTAAAATTCTCTGGCTGATCCTAGTTGTTCCATCTTTCACTTTTATCTCTGATGTGAAAATCTGCTATTGAATAAACTATTCATCAATCTCTTACATATTAATGCAAAGTATCAAGCTATGAGCTATTTCAAACTACCTAGCAGAATGCTACAGAGGTAGATGGGTTGTTTTCATGCTCAATAATGTATTTAAATGTAAAGTAGTTAAATAAAAATGGAAGTCAGAAAACTGACGTGAAATTGTTCTTCATTTGAGCAAAGTTAATTAAGGCCATACTGTGAGGGAGCATTTACCAGAAGGAAGAAGTTGGACAACCAGACTCCCCAGGGAGGTGGTGGAGTCACCATCCCTGGATGTGTTTGAAAATCATTTGGATGTGGTGCTCAGGGACGTGATTTAGTGGAGGATTTTTAGAGTTAGGGTAGTTTGGTTAGGTTGTGGTTGGACTCAATGATGGTTAAGGTCTTTTCCAACCTGAGCAATTCTATGATTCTATGATTCTAACCAGCTAAATGCAATTAGGAGAAAATTCTGGTATAGCTTGATTAATACGCAAATATCCCAAAGTGGAGAGGTTATTCATGGCTGCTAACCCTCTCTAAAAAGTAGGTTTTGGTGTGTATTGAAGAGATTGTCTTTCATTCTCTGGGGAAAAAAAATATAATGAATCAGTGGCATCTACATTTAATGGATGTTTTAAAACTCTAATAAAAATATTATATGCAGATGATGAGAAAATGTAACTGGGGAAGGATCTCTCTTACTGTTGTCATGACACTGATTTACTCTGTGTTTAGAATTCAGAAGAGTTGTGACAAAGTCAGAATCATCTCTGCAGTGCTAATATCTTCCCCAAAAACACATCACCTGTAAATAGCGAACCTGAGCATGAAAATACTGAAAATGTCAAAATATTTTGGAAGTTCTTTTCATATTTGAAATATATTTCCATTCTGACACAAATGCACCATTTCTCCTTGAGATCTGCATTTTTTCTTTGGTGATTTTTAATTTTGGAAACTACCTTTTTAATACAGACATGACCAGAATTTCATGTAAAAGATGGACAAAACCTGTACTAAACTGAGATAGATTAAATAAATACAATTCTTCTATTCACCAGGCCAAGAAACTTCTCAGGAAATCAGACACTTCTGTTACATTCAGTGCCCAATAAACCCATTTTAACACGTTGTAAATCCAGCTTAATAACTTGACCAGAACCCCTCCAATGATTAAAAGTCAGCTGAGAACTTAGAAAGCCAGAAAACAATGTATCTTCCACAGCTTAGAAGTGCAGAATGTTTTTCCTTTTGTACCTTTTTATTCCATCTCCCTCCATAAGTTTTCCCAGAAGACACAAATATTTGTACGTTCTGTGAAAGTGACCTATGGAAAACCACAACACTCTACTATAGTTTCATGGCATCAGGCTCAGAGGATGCACTTGCTAGGGCCTGCACTTGCAGCAAAGACTCCAGAGTCCATTTATGCAGTCCCCTCTATAAACCTACATACATTCTCAAAGAGAAGATTTCCTAACTTATGAAAAAAATAAATTTCTGATAATGATGTTTTCTTCTGTAGGCAACAACATGTACCATATTTTTTCTTATAATGTCTCTATAAAAAAATAATACTTATATCTACTTATGTATTTTTCTTTACTTTTGGTTACTTGCTTTCTTTTCCTTTTCTGCACTTTTCATCTTTTTTCACTTCTTAATCCATTTTGCATTTTTTTGCCAAAGGAGAACATGCAACTAGAAATTGAAACCTTCCATTTTTTTAACATCCATATGTCAAAAAAGAAGTTTTTAAGGTATTGATGTTTGAAAAAATGCCATATATTTTCAAAATAATTTTCTTGGTCCAAACATTGGCCACCCCAAGTCTGTCAAGTCTTCTGGAGTGCTGTAAGGGGCAGGGCCAGCCAGCATCATTCAGACAAACTGTTGAGATGCTCCAGGCTCCCTCTGGACTCAGGAGGAGCAGAACAATCAGAAGGACACATACGCAGCCTTTCCTTACCATACTGAGAAGTTCCTGAGTTCAGAGTCTTGCACCACTCCTACACGCAGATGAAAGAATCATGATGGATTGGTGAAAACACACAGCTCTGAGCCCCCTTTTTGACCCAGCTTTACTTTCAGGGCAACTGGCTTCTAAAATCATAGAATCACAGAATTATTACCATTGGAAAAGACCTCTAAGGTCACTTGGGCCAACCATCAGCCCATCCCCACAAAGCCCACTAACCATGTTACAGTGCCATATCTATGTGGCTCTTGAACACCTCCAGGGACGGTGATCGCATGAACTTGGGCAGCCTGTTCCAAAAAATTTTGAGATATTCCCTTAGTCCAGTGGAAAAAAAAAAGAAAAATTAACATTGTTAATGACTTATAACTCAGCCTCTTGATATTCTCTGCAGTAAAACCCTCAATTAAAATCTGTGAATGGCAGAATGATGTGGAAAATATGGTTCCACAGAGGTCTGAGCTGTGCAGGTGACTTAGTTGGGCAAATGATAACCTTCAGAATCTCTGGAATAAATGAAGCCATCCCATACGTGAAGTCTGCTCATATCCCTAAGAGTTGCACAGTGAACACATGCTTATTTAATGTAGCAGCCTGAAATAATCTCTGCACACAGAATTAACCAAATCTGGAACGTGTCTCAGACTCATGGTAAAAGAACAAGCATCAAGATGCAGACAAAAATACAGCCTTTGTTTGCACTCTGTAAGACCCGAGACATGAACGAAGATAGATTCCTCTGCCCTCCTTACTATTAAAAGGAGCTAGACAAGTCTTCTAGTCTTCTGAGTATACATGTATTGGATTTTTCTGGGCACATAAAACTCCCAGACTTCCAAATCAGAAATGCATTGTGGAAGATATAACAAAGTCAAGAGATAAATCAAGCTTTTGTGGCAGACCATAAGAGCAGAGGGATTTAGGTTTCATCTTAAACCATCTGCAGTCCTTGCCAAGACAAAATTCCTGTTGATCTCCTTGCAAATGTCCTGTATTCCTTCTCCATACAGAGGAGCTCGCCTAACCATTTGGTTTTAAACCCCCTATCCATACTGAAAGAAAAGACATTGTCTCCACTTCTTCAACAAATACTGAGTACCAAATCCTATTACCAAAGGAATTCCCTCGGGAAAAGAATGTCCTTCTACCTTTCGTTTTTAAGACTAGCTAAATAGTGAAAATGCAACTGAATTTGCCTTCACTTTTTAGGGTACTGCATAGATCTCTCAGCAGCTCTAGATTTTGTTTCACCTTTCTAATCAAATGCCACAGCCCACAAAACCTACAGCTTTTTAAAATTAATTATATTCACTATGGAAACATTCACTGGGAAGATTCCAAGGCTGCACAGTGATACAATGAAGGTAAATAGCATTTTTGTAATGTATGCCAAAATACAGCTGTGTTATGTCAGACAGCACAGTCTGTACAAGAAAAACATATTTCCCTTACTTCATTTCTGGTTTTCTATTTTTTTAGCCAAATCTATTGACTATAGATACCAGAAAACTGGCACCAGCAAAACTCACATTTGGGCCAGCATAGCAGTCTGCCCCCAAAGAGTGAGTTGCAAAGAGCGAGAGCACAGATGTAGGTATGGAGCTGATACTAGAAAGAAGCAGAACAAAACCAGCCGCCATTCAGCAGGAGTGGGCAGGACCAGGATGAAAAAAAAAAAATGGGAGCCAACAGTATGTCCTCTGGGAAATCTCTATGCTTTGTGGTTTGGTTAACACCTTGGTTTTATGGATTTGTGATGTAGGGTTTAAGAAGGTGAAAGTGCTGTTTTTCAGGATTTGCCATGCGAGCACTATGGGAGCATAAAGCATCACAAGNGCAGAACAAAACCAGCCGCCATTCAGCAGGAGTGGGCAGGACCAGGATGAAAAAAAAAATGGGAGCCAACAGTATGTCCTCTGGGAAATCTCTATGCTTTGTGGTTTGGTTAACACCTTGGTTTTATGGATTTGTGATGTAGGGTTTAAGAAGGTGAAAGTGCTGTTTTTCAGGATTTGCCATGCGAGCACTATGGGAGCATAAAGCATCACAAGGTGACAAGCTGGCGGGGCAGGTAAATCCACCAGTAAAGTCCACATTCGGAGCAGACCTTGGAATGACACTGCTGCAAGNGTGACAAGCTGGCGGGGCAGGTAAATCCACCAGTAAAGTCCACATTCGGAGCAGACCTTGGAATGACACTGCTGCAAGATGCAAACTGTCATGCAGTTCTACTATCTACAGATACTCTGGTCCAGGACTGCGGTTTTTGTAGGAAAAAATAAAGGGAAAAAATCCATTGCAGTCAAGACTGGACCTCAATATCACACATACAAGTAAGAACTGAAATGAATAAAATATTCTGGGAAGAGCAATCAACAGATATGTCACCTACATCAGGCTTAGCAGAACAACTCCCAGCACCTTCACTCTAGACCAAACAGCAAAAGGCAGTTTACAGCTGGTCAGACAAACAAAGCTGCTTAAGCCCCAGCTGTGGTGAGCTGTGGTGGGTGAACTGAACAGTGATTAAAAAGAAAAGCTTTCTTAAACTGTGGATTTAGCTAGCATTTTTAAAACAGCATAGTTGTTTTCATTGTGCACTTCTGTATGACAGCCAGTACGCCAACTGTGACCACAGCCCATGGAGAAGTTGTCCGTGTTCATGCATGCAGAATTGGAAAAAATCACCTGTCAAAAAGATATGATTTCCCTCAAACAGCAGGTGATCAGCATTCAGCAACAGCCCTGCCTCGGCACGAAGCCTGGTAGGAAGTAAGAGTGTCATAGCAGAGAAATAAGATAATTGAAAAGGAAAATGTTTCAGCACTCAGGACTCCTTCTGCCAGTCTCTCTGAACTAAATCTCAACAACTGACTGGCAGACGGTGTCTGCCAGTGTCTCTCTGTCAATGGAATAGGTTGGCCCTGACCCTCTTCAGAAAGTGAGACACATCAAACAAAAGACAACAAGACTCATCCTCATTTCAGCTCACAGCTATTAATTTTACGGTGTGACTCCTCCGAATAACAGATGCATAGCCAGAACTGTTCCCGGATTCCAAGTGATGGGTGACCAGTTTCCAGCACCTTGACTACTCTAATTACATTGACAAGCCTCCTGAAATCTCTGCTGTGGTCCTCCAACTGAAACAAAAATGCAGATGATCCTTAATAGCATCTGCTGTGCTGTGAGGAACGAGAGGATTAATTAGTTGCAGTTCATAAGACAATAATATTAAAATCCATGAGTAACTGCAGAGTGCAATTGGCATTAATGATGTGATCACTGCAGTGCATGAAGGACAGGATTGGTCTCATCTATTTCACATCTGGAATCAAATATATTTGTTGCATGTAGATGTTGGGCCACAGGTTGGCTGGATCATAGCTCCGCTGCCCTGTGCAGCCACCTGCTTCACCTGTGGGCTGTCATACTGGCAGAGGAGCATTACCTTTATATCTGTGGGGTCCTCCAGCCACTTGCAAGTCTGCCCCAGAGCATCCTTCCTCTCACTGGGGAGGATTATGTCTCACTCTGCTCTTTGGGCTCATGAGGTGTCCTGTGGAGGAGAGGTGTACAGCAGACAGAGCAGGTTTAAGCCTTCCATTCCTCAGCCTGCTCTTGTGCAGTGTGGCCTTGTGCAGGGTCTCCACCATCAGACTCAATGCAGCCACACAGCTGCTGTCCCACAATCTGACCAAAATTTGGCACTTGCTGGCCATTGCCCAAGGACAAAAGGTTTGCTACCACCCATATGGTGCAAAATACTCTTACGATTTCAGAATGATCGAGAAAATCCAAGCCTCACACCTCAATTTGCTGTACTGAACAGTTTTGACACTTCCAACAGTGCTTTTGTCCCCCAAACTATTCTTTGATTTGAGCTCTTTCCCATGCACAGCAGGAAGAAATTTCCAGTCCCAAACTCACTGTCTACTGTAAGACCAATTCACTGCAAGAGGTAAATACAGAGGGGGAGCAGAATACTGCAATCATGGAGAGCAGGTGCGCAGGTTTCCAGTCACCACTGACAGATTGACAGTGATCAGCCGAGGGCCACAAGCTCTGCCCTGCTGTCCTCAGCTCAGCCAGCTGAGCCCCCCGTGAGCAGTCCCTCGGCCCTTTAATCCAAGCAAAGAAGGGATTTACACTTGCTTTCAGTGCTAGGTCTTAGCTGAACTATGCATATGTAAGGAAGTCACATTATATTTTAGTGTGTAATCTCTGACTTTCTGCAT
This sequence comes from Bambusicola thoracicus, assembly GCA_002909625.1. Classification (NCBI taxonomy): domain Eukaryota; kingdom Metazoa; phylum Chordata; class Aves; order Galliformes; family Phasianidae; genus Bambusicola; species Bambusicola thoracicus. The sequence continues at coordinate 8,175 of PPHD01007800.1, forward strand.
CATAGAATCACAGGATCCTTAGAGTTGGAAGGAACCTTTAAAGATCACCTAGTCTAACTCCCCTGCAATGAACAGGAACATCAACAGTTAGATTGGGTTGCTCAAAACACGACCCAGCTTGACCTTGAGTGTCTCCAGGGACGGGGCATCCACCACCTCCCTGGGCAACCTATTCCTGGGCACCACCCTCACTGTAAAATCTTTTTCCTTATATCCAAAAGGATATAAGGATCTAAATCTTCACTCTTTAAATTTGAAACCATTTCCCCTTGTTCTACTACCACAGACCCTGCTGAAGAGTCTGTCCCCATAACCAGCCTTCTGTCAGCTGGGAGTGACTTTCTGGCTACTCTGGTCAGGTGTAGACTTAAACCTCGCTGAGCAATTGAGTTCTCCTAGAAAACCAGTCTCTTTCCTCCAAAAACAATCTAATTTTATCTTTAAAAATAAACGTTCTTTTTTTTTAAAATTTCAATTATCTATTGACTCTTCTATTAGACCTTAATGCTTAATATCAGGGAGCCCCTGAAACTGGAGACATTTCATTTACGTACATACGTACTAGCAATAACTTGTGACTAACACAGAAGAACAGGTGGGAAAATCCAAAGACCAGCAAGTTCGAAAAGTTTATTGGAGATTGCAGTTGCTGCAGAAAATGCTACTTGGACAAGAGGGAAACCTTCCCCCATGTAGAGAGGGAACAATACAAGTGCAGTATCATTCCTGATGACTAAGCATATGGGAAATTCATTGCAAAGGCATTATGTTCTTCCCACTAACTTTTAAAAGGAACTGGCATGGATTCTGTAGTAACTTTTAAAGCATTACAATTTCTGGCCAAAGCTGAATGTGACCATTTACGCAACTGTATTACTCTGTACAAAGAGCTGACAGAATGTCCAATGTGAATTTGGAAAGATATAGAGTTTTTTATTTTATTCAAGTCATCTAACAGGCATTATGTAAATATGCAGTCACATATTTCTCAGGCTACAAATGGAGCATCTCACAAGAGTCAACCTTGGCTTCCGCTATAGGGAATGCTGAACTGAAAGTGACTGTAACTCTGGGCATGGAGACTCTAAAACTTCCTTCCTGGCTTCTCTGTGTAGTTCTATTAGAACAAAGGAATGATATTTGCCATTTGGATTAATAGCTCAAAATACTATCACACCATGAATCTAAACAGTGCCACAGCTTAAAGAGCAAACACAGCACAAAAAATGTCCATTTATTTCTGATTGTTTTAAACAGCTTTGTATTACAGCTGGGATTTCAAACATCTGTATAGAATCCAAGCACACAGCCCCTCTGCACAGTACAGATTATTGTGGGTTTTTGTTTTTTTTTTGCCGTTAGATAGTGTGACATTTTTAGGCTTTGCAATGACACATCAGTTTAAGTCTCCAAACATGCGACTGTGTTCGTGAATCCTCCAGAGACTTATTCACATATCCAACTTTGTGCGCTGACGTCAATGGGACTCCATACAGGAAGGACCAAATTACCTTTGAACATCACTTCCAGTCCTGTTTTGCACTGATTCACCACTGGAAAATTTTAGCATGGCCTGAAGTTCTCAAAGCTGGATCCTACGTCACTGAGGTCAGAGACTAGTTACAGTGATGGCGCAGGAATTCCTGCAGGAATAGGTTCCCACTTGGGTCCATGCATCTCAGCAAGCCTTGGAGAAATCACACACTGAAAGAACTTTCTAAGCATTCAAACTCCTGCTGCCTTTTCTGATTGCTTCTTCTTGGTCCTTGAAGAGACAGTATTTTTGACCACAGAGGATGTCTTATCCGTAATGCCTTGTAAACCCCTGCACTAGTCAAGATTCTTGCCCGTTACGTTATTTCTGGGCCAGGTCTTTGCCATCCTAATGCTGATGTCCAATAGAGAAAACTGGGCATAATAAACAATGTTTTACAGCAACTTCCTCTCAAATTACACCAAAAAGGCAAAAAACAATCTCCAAATTACCAGATATACTGTGATTTCATTCATGTGGAATGTGGTCAGAACCTGCCCATTCATCCCTAAGCAGCCTGTGACTCCCAGGAAATACAAGACGCAGTCATTTGGCATCCCTTCTTGGAAATGAGGTGTTTCAGTTGATAATTACCATTTCAGTTGTTTGTTATAACAAGTAAAACATGAGATCATTCTTTTAAAACTCTACATTGAGTTATTTGTTCTAAACATACAGGATATAAAATACACAAGGTCTAGAAAGGGTAATAACTCCACAGAAAACCTCTCAGTATTCAGTGTGTTCTCTTGAAAATGGAGTACACAGAGGTTGCAATGCAAAGAAAGGCTCTGTCCGATGTAGTGTTTGCTGTGAACATATTTATCACAATGCACTTAAGTCGGCGTGGCAAGAGTCGCACAACATTTATAGCACATTCATGCTGTAGAATGTGTCCCATCCAAGACTGCAAGAGAAAGAGGAGGAAGATAACATAGAAAATGGGATAATAGAGGGCTTTTCAAAATTTCAAAAGTTACATTCATAATTCCAGTATAACAACATCACTGCCAGACTGTTTCATATAAGCAGCTCTAGAGGTCTGTAAATGTACAGCTCACAGGTACTGCTTCCAAGGTGATTTCCAAGTTATCAAGTTCAGTGCTTTTTTCTTCCTGCTCAACATCCTTCATTGAATTCCTACTGCCCTGTGTCACTTCTACTTGGAGGTCGTTTTCCAAAGACTCACAGTCTTGAGGGTGGCATCCCATAGCGCTTAAACTCTCCTGGAAGCAGTTTGGATAGCTTTTAAAGCATTCAAAAGTATGACTGCCCTTTTCAGAGGGAAAATAAGAACATCCTTCCATAATCGGAAGAGCGTTACAGCTGGATTCATTTTTGCCCTTAAATGTTCTCAGGCCAGTGTTGAAAGTTGATCTGTAGGTCTGCAGCTCCTTGACACAAAAACAACACCTGACAAATAACTGTTGAAGGACTGTGAAATCTTTGGCAATGTTACTTCGGAAATTAGGCTTCAGAAGAAGATGGATAATGGGATTGTAGAGAGTGGAGGACTTTGCGAAGACAGCAGGAATAGCAAAGGCTAAAGGAGGAATCTTATCTATCGATCCGAAAGCTGCCCACATGGCAATGATGGCGTAAGGGCTCCAAGCAGCAAAAAATCCAATGCACACAGCAATACTCAGCTTGTAGACCAAAAAAAAA
>PPHD01007800.1:11393-21726 GCA_002909625.1 Bambusicola thoracicus
AAAAAAAAAAAAAAAAAAAAGGAGAGAGAGAAAGCAAGGAATTAAAAAATTGCATGGATAAGAAAAATAAGGAAATAGTATATGCATAAAACACTACCTGCTTAGTCCCCCCAGTATATCTCAACTCCTCTCCAAACACATATTTGTCTGGCAACTTAATTCTGCCTGAGACTGAGTTCTGATTATACCTTCCAGAGTTAAAATGTATCAGCTCTTACATTCTGTTTCCTTTTCACTAAAGTACCACTAAAATTCTTATTACACCAAAATAGAAGCCAACCTAAAAAAAAAAAAAAGATACCATTCTGAGGAAACTTTGGACTGTTATTGCAAAGTCATTTGTATCTACTTTCTAGTTCACCAGCAATGCTAGTTTTCCTGGCTAGGGAGTCTTCCCTAATTTTTTTGTTTGTGGTCAACTGGAGTCCTGTGCAGGCATACGGCAGCCAAAAAGCAGATTAATCATGAAGATGAATCAAAGTCATTTAAATTAACTTCTACCTCAAAATTGTGTGTCCTACTAAGCTTTATCAAAAAAGCTTGACAAAGGCATTAAAAAAAATCAAAGTCTTTTGGTATAAATTATCAAATAGATGTGTGAAATGCAACAATAAATATTGGGTCTTTAGTAAACTCTGGGAAATCTAAACTAAACTGTAAGCTTGTACATGCAGGGCATCATTCTAAGCCTGTTTTATAAGTGAAGTACATGTACATTTTAAAGACATAAATAAGAATATTCGTGCTTCTGAAGGAGCTTCAGATGTCCACATTTGCCAAAAGTACATATTTACAAATGAGGAAGATAGTAGAGAATGTATTCCCTTCAGAGTAGTATCAGATCCAAATGAGCAGCAGAAAATGCATAAGGGAAGAACTTCTGTTTTCAGCTGCTAATTGTGCCAGCTGCCTGAGCTGCCCTCTGCAAGTGGGAGTACAGAGCTGCTAACTCCATTAACACAATGCAAATCCAACACTTTTCTCACTGAGACTCTGGGTGTAGATTAAAGGTTGCAAAAATCATAGGTTTTCTGTGAGAGATTACATGGTTGTGTTCAGCGTGAGGCTGAGACAGACCCTGAGTAATGAACACAAGCAGAAAACACATAAGACACTTCTAAGACATAGAAAGCCACTCAAAATGCTATTATTTTCTCCCTAACTTTAGTAGTTTCGCAAACTATTTTGCAAGAAGAAATGTATGGTGATTATCAAGAAACATATAACACAAGTTTGATGAGGAATGTGTGGTGTCTAATTGTTTTGGCTATCAGGCTAAAATCTGTTCATAAATTTGCATATGTCCCTAGGAAACAATTCACTACAATAGTTCTATTTAGTTCTAATTTTCCCTTTTATTGGTAATAACCACTGGGTCACCTGAAGTCCAAAGCTAAATATGGCAGAATTGAGAAGCAAGACATTTTAATAGAATAAGACTAGTTAAAAAAAGATAAAGGCAAACCCATATGATGGAATTAACTTGCTTTTTCTTTCTGTAGTGCTCTATTTCATTACATTAGCTAAAGGTCTGGTTCTACATGTGGAAAAGCCAGCGCCATGTGCCTTGATTTTGTGATTCTGAACTGTCCATGGCCAGTATAAAAGGCTGAGACAAAAAGCAGTTTCTGTGATAAGCAATATGCCTCAGCCCTTTAGAGTCACATTAAGAAGAAATGGATATTAGAATTGATCGGTTCGTTTCCCAGATGGCTTATTTATGGTAGCAGTTAATCTTCAGGACTGTGAGAGGTTTTGCTTTGTTTCTGTGTGAAGGCATTTGGCACTTACTTTCAGGGAGCTCTCAGCCAAGTTCCCCAAAGGCATCAGTACAGTGTTTAAAACAAAGTGAACATTCATCTTCATAACTTTGGCTATCCAAAACTTCTATTGTAAGACAAAGCCAGTAAAGGTTCTATGCAATGTCAAAGGAAAGAGAAAGCAAGTTATATCATCTGAAGATATATGTCTAAAATGGATGTGATGGATGGCTTTCATGTCTTTGTCACTGTCAAGTTTGAGGCTGAACTTAAGACGCCTAATTTTTAGTGAAGTGCTCCTAAACAAAAGGAACCGTATTCAAGATACTTGAGCATATCAACAATATATATGCATAGATGCATCCAGAAAGAGACTCTGTTATTATTATATTGTCATACCACATATTGAATAGTCTAGAATTTAAAATTAAAGTGCCTGCACAGCATCTGATACTCTCCCCACAGTAAGAAGTATGAGGAGTGGGCTAACCAGTGATGTCAGCATGAGATGGGAAAGAACATCGAGATTTTCATGAGCAGAATAAAAGAGAAGAGTTTTGGTGAGGCAGTTACAAAGCAAACTTGTGAGCAACTACAAGAAATACAAGGAAGGACACCTTTATGCTTTTGCAGGCAAATAAACTCACTGTCACCATTGCCACTGCTGAAATTCACCACCCACCATCTCACTGGGCTCACATCCATTGTCTGGTCTCCCTAAATTTCAGCATTGATGAATGTCAGTGGGTGACATTTTTTGCACATGGAGGAATTCAGTTTCACATACGCACTACCATATCAGACACCATTGCGTCAGACTGTGCCTCTGCTGCCATCTGTCACACAGTAACAAAATGTAATGGAATATTGGTGGGAAGATTCAACTCGTACTGTCACATCACCAACATCTGCCTCTGACATACTGGGTCAATAAAATTGGAGGCATTACTTTTGGAGCAGACCCCATAGATAAGGCCATGACAAAGCCATTAGAATGATACTTTTTTTTCCTTTCACTTTTACAGTAATTGCTATGGGTGAAAGTATTCTGCTGAGAATAGGAAGCTATTCCTGCAAATTGTTTCTGAAAGGGCATGTGGAACTGTTTTCAAAATCTGAGATTTGTCCAAATGCATGCTTATAAACAGCAAATTAATTCCTTTGATTCAAATATTTATATGCCTCAAAGGACTATTACAACCTCTATTTGTTCTGCAAAATAATAAGCCCAAGAGCCAATGCATTGCTAAAATGAAGGGAATCGGAAAAGATATTAGAGATTTACAGGCTACGTTTTGAAAATTCATGCTGTGAATTTTACTCCTTCCTTCAATCAACAAAGCACCAAATAATAAAGAATAAAATAAAAATGGTAAAATACTGTTACAGTACCATGACTCAAAGAAATAAATCCCCACCTAATTCATATTGATGCCTGTTCCCAACCAAGTCAATGGGCCTCTTTCCAAAGATCACCCTTCTTTCAGGGACTTGGAACAGACTTTTGGCTGTGCTGTTTTCAAGAAGCCTGGCATTATTTTGTTCACCTTTCATTTTGTACTTAAGATAGTCTCACAATATCTGCTCAACTTCACAGTGCTGAGTTGCGCAATATGATGGCAATTCTTCAGTTGCCTTGCTAAAATATGGCTAAAAATATTCTTAATTCTATCTAATTGCCCAAATTATTTTGGTAGCTGCCTATTTTTTTTTTTTTTTAGCGAGTCTAATCTTCAGCACACAAAAAATATCAGCTTCAAAAAACATGCCCTCTCCTGTACTCAGGCACTAACACATATTGCCTACAGCTCTCAGTAAGAACGATGTGCTAAGACAGCATTGCCTTTTTATTTAAAATGCATACAGCATCTATGTATCTTAAGTAAAATCCATACTTCTTGCTTCATGAAATAACTTGGTCATTATGTGGATGGACCAGTATATGGAATCATTATGTGCATTATGATGACTGAAATACAGAACAAACACAGCCTCCTTTTGCACTGCCCTAGGGCCATTGAAAGCACAAGGGTGAGGAAAATCTGGCTTCTGCTGAGGAGTTAGTGCTAGATTTAGGGCCAGATCCCTTCATAGTGGCTTACACCTGCAGAACTCATCTAACCCTGGATGCTGTCTATGCCATTTTTCAACAAAGTATAGAAAGTAGTATAGAGATGTCACTATATCATTATTTTAGTTTTCTCTTAGAATACCAGGGAGCTGCTCACCCCAGAGCAAGGTACAATAAAGTGTGCCATAGAGAAACAATTACTTATCCAAAGTTTCTGAGAAGCACAGTCATTTTAGTAATGCGTGAAAAGGAGGGAGGATGCTACTTTGACCCAACTAGCATGGCTGGCATGGAGCACACTGGAGGAAATGCTCCTTGCCCCTTGAGCCAGCCCTTCACCACCTCAGGCCTGTCAGCTCATCCCCCAGCCACTGCCAAGATGCTTCCTGCTCCCTAAAATGACTCACAAAGAGGAGCACAGGCTCCTACATCTCTCCCCTCTGCTCACTGAATTTATGTTAGGGTCAGGTAGCACAGAGCCTGAACTCAACATCTGGGTCCTTGAAGACCTCAAGTGTCACACACATCCAGCCTGGCAGACCAACCAGGATAACCTCCTCTAGTAGCACCTTCTTCAAAAGCCTGCATGAACAGAAGTCTTCAATAGAAAATGGCAGATTGTCTCACTGAGCATTCAGAAAAAAAAAAAAAAAAAAAAAAAAAATCATACCAGAGCCCAGATACAAATATGCAAGAGACAGAAGATAATGGGCTAAGCATCAGCCAAAGCAAGAATTGTTCCTGAATTTCAGTCTTGTAGCTAACTTGGATTGCCCTGATGGCCTTGGTTTGGTAGTTCAACCTTGCTCCACTTCTCAGGAAATATCGGCCAGATCTCTAAGGGAAATATCGGCCCTAATATCCAATCTGGCAGGATTTCTCTATACACAGAAACAAAAAAAAAACTAGTCAGCTAAACACTCTGCAGACTGGCAGTTCATTGACCTGTAAAGCCAAAGCATATTGCAATTTCATCATGCAAAATATCCTGAAGTTACGATGGCAAAGTCTGAAAAGCAGCTGACAAAAAACAACTTACACCAGAAGGAAAGGACTTAAAATGGTATTCAACAAGCAGAAGCCTGATAACCCAGAAGATTATTAGAGGCCACCTCACACCCCTGATCTGCAGAACTTCCAAATTTAAAAATGATAATGAAAAGAAAAAAAAAGCCTAAGATACCTGGCAATTTTGGGGGTCCTTTAGATCTGTGAATCCTAGGGGTTTTATGTTCACAATAAATGAATTACTCATATAAGAGCACGGATAAATGAAATCAGCTTTTCCTGAGAGGTCTATAGCATTCTGGAAGAGTTTCTTTAGTTGGTTGTTTTTTATCTGAGCCATGCTCACATGTTTTTAAATGCCACAGGGATTTAAAAGCACGTATTTTTGAACTTTCCACTAGTAATTATAAATTTTTATGCTACACAAAATTGAAAGCCAATCATAAATGTGATTATCTACATTACCACAACAGAATCTCAATTTCACCCTCTCTCCAAATGAAATGTCTGTATTCCATCGTAGCAATCCTTGATAGTAAGACACATTCAGCATTGATTTAGTAGGTCAACCACGTTCTCCTATGCTTGTCAGAAAGCTGACTGCCTCCACCTCAAATCAATATATATCATACAGCCAATAATGTAATTAATGCAACTGTATCTTTGGTATTAAGACTGTGGCTTCATGCAGGTTCTCTCCCTTCACAGCGGCAAATCCAACATTTAGAAACAGCACGCTGACCGCTAATCCCCAAATGGCTTTGAAATGCGTGCAACAAATTGTAATGTTGCTGCATCAGACAACTAAAGCATCTATTTAAAGCAGAGTAAAACAAGAGAGGCATTGAACAGCTGTAATATGCTTTAGGAGTAGGCTTATCCACTACAATAAAGCATTCAAGCCTGGTATCGTGCATTCTAAACCACAGGCCATCTCTGAAGAGTAACATTTATCCAATTTGATTTCACACTAAGTCCATAGCTCTCCCCAGCTGTAACTAGCCACAGCTTTCAAGTTTGTAACAGTGGATGTGCTTCCAGTTTCAGAAGAGTGTAACAACCTCAATTTTTTTGTGGTAAGAAATCAAGTAATGATAAATAATTTAATTAGGATTTTTAAACAAGTACTGTAGAAGGCCAATTTAAGCCCATTTAACCTCCATGCCGTATATATTTTGTTGTTTCTCCGCCAATCATTGTATTTCATATTAAGAATGAAATCAGATACTGTTTCCTTAATAAACAATTTTGAATTATTATGAAACAATGCAAATTTTTTCAGCCTTCCAGTCTGCCAAAGGATACTTCAGTATTTTGAATCTTATGCTTCAGATCCATCACAAATTACAACCTCAAAGAAATAACGGTTACGTGCCATAATATTTATCCAAAGGCATACACGAAGTCTGAATTACAACAAAAATTGAACAAGACTTCCCAGGCCAAAGGTCTATCCTCTTGTGACCCTAAGTTTAGTGTGCTGTGGAGCATTTGGAGATGATATTTGGACAAATATCTGGTGAGATGTGAAGTTACGCTCCCAGCAGTTCTTTTCATGCAACATATAGGAAGAACTTGGATGTGTTTCTGAAATTGCTTAATCTTGAGGAACTCCTGAAGAAGTGGTAATTTTATACATCTCGGCTTGCATTCATAGTATTTATCTGCTTTGTCTGTATGCCTAAGAACCTGCTTTGTCCAGAAACGGGCATACTCATGCACTTGTGAAGAAAGCAGATGAGAACAGTGTCCTCTGTATAGTCTAATTGATATTTATGGTACTCTATGATAATAAAAGCAATTTCAGTAGTTAGCCAACCTTGTAAACTCATGAGCACAAAAACACTAATAGCACTAGACATCTCGCACTGATTTTCTAAAAATCTTGCTACTGTCATTCTAAAGTAGCACAGAAATAAGCCTAGCAGTTTTTTTAACGCTGCAAGTACATCAGTAATAATGAATTAAGAATAATGAATCCTGAATTATCTGCATTGTATTGCTCTTTTTTATAAAAAATATTCAACTACTACTAAAACCAACAAATACATTGAAGTAGGACTGAACTTGACGCTATGACCTAGCTACATTTATATGGCTTGGAGAAAAGGTAGCAGCTAAGTGTACAAAGCAGTTTAAAAGCAGATTAAAGCAAACTGCAGGAACCTGGGAAATGCCTGCAGTAACAGAGGAACCAATCAATGACAATTACTTGGAACATTGAAGCATCAGCTGCCAAGAAAGAGCTTTAGGAATCATATATCTGGGCTTAGACTTGTAACTGTTTAAATCTTGCTTTAAGTAACCAGATCACTTTCTGGATTTAGTTTTTCAAGACTAACACACACAATACTCAAGCTCTTCAGCTGAAATTGGATTAGACAGCAGAGGTAGAGGTCAGATCTGACCAAGACTCCTAAGTTACAGTTCCTTGGTTTCAGAGGAAGAATGGTAAGGTCAGAAAAAGAATGGGCTGTAAACTGTCACTAATTTGACAGAAACTACAGTTCTTCCAGGTGGAAGATTTACAGTTCAACAAATAAGCATTCCAGGTAAACCACAACATTGACGTATTTGGGATGGTTTGCTTTTACAGAATTTCTTAAGCAAAAAATAAACCTAAAAGGGTCTCTTCTCTCCTCTCTGCTCTTATGAATTTGACTTAAACCGTCACTCTATCAAATGTCTCCAAGAGATTATCATGTAAAGGTATTTATTTTTTGCATTATTATTGCAGGGTGAGACTCTGCAGATAAATAGTTTCACAGCAAGCCTCATCAAGGATTATATAATCTAAAAGTAAAGATCAAAACAGTTCCCAGGGGGGGAAAAAAACAAAACAACAACAACAACAAAAAAAACCAGATTAAAATAGATAATTTAAAAAAAAATGAGAGATGACAAAGAATAAATACTTGTCAGTAGATGACAGGCAATATTCCTTGTGATCCAGCATCCTACCAGTATCAACCTATGTGATATTTCAGAATGAGTTTGTGTTAACATCACAAAGGAAGTGATGGAGAAGACTGTATTCATTTTTCCAGATTTTATTAGAAGGAACTCATAAGAATGACAGCTAATACTGAGGAAAACATGCATGCACATTTTTGAGTGTTACAAGCCCACAGAGTAAGCAGAATCTAAGTCTCGCTGAACAGGATTATAAAGGTCAATTAGGCTATGAATAGTCTTAAAAGTTAAAGAATGAAAGGATTGAACTGTAGTTAAGTGAAAGATGTAAGAAAACAAAGGTGTACTGAATATTCAGACTTGAGGCAGGGATATACATAACAGCTTTCATAGGAAAATGTTTCATCTAAAGGTTATTGCAAATAACGAGTAGGTAAGACAAGGGAATACTCTTTATTTCTTGAACTGCTTGGATTGAGGACGATATTTAGGTTACAAAACTATGCCATAGGCAGGAGGATATCGTTTCCCACAATGATTAAAACCAAGACACTCAAAGAGAGAGACCAGGCAGAATTAGATATCTAGTGCAGCTATTCTGATAATTCGAAGACAGATGTCGAAGAGTTCAAACTTGTTAATATGGAAAAGAGAAAGGAGATCATCTATGTAGAAGCAGATCTGAGAGGTATCCAATTGTATTTGCAAATAACAGTATCCACATTCTCGAATAGAGAGAAAACATAAGGTAAACAGACTCCAAGAAGAAAGTTGATAAGGAAGATACTTAGCATGTAGAAATAATTAGAGAAATTATTGAAGAATGCATGGAAATAAAGAAAAGACAAAGATTTTCTCCATGGAGATAACAGAATTAAGAAGTAACATTCTCTCTGCCTTTCAAGATTATCTGAAGAGTGAACTATATCTAATGTAAAGCTCCTCTTCTTATATTTTAGTATATTTATTATTTATTTCCTAGAATGTAGTTTGGTAGCAAGAAACAAATTTCCACAACAGATTCTGGGACTAGATTTAATTTTACTCTATGAGCCAGTGAAATACAAGCCTGAAAATGCTTTGGTGCAAAAAGTATTTATGAAGATATATTGTTCTATGACTTTTGTCCTGTGTCCAGTTATATACAAATTAATTTGATTTTGTTTTTATTTTTAAAAGTCTTTAAAGATAATGAATTCTATCAAATGTAACTGGACTGTAATTCAAACTGTAACTGGACAAACAGAATTCACTCACTCAAAACCATCATGACTTTCATAAGCAATGGTTCCTTAGCATGAGGCTGAAACTCACTTCCACAGAGGGCTCCCACCTTTCTTTCAACCAGAGATGACGTTACCAGGATTTTATTGAATGATACTACTAGATGCATACTATGCTGTCAATGACACCTGACAGAGTTCCTACTGACATGGATTTTTAGAGCACAAATAGATATACTTCTGTGTGAAACAGCTTTTGAAAGTCTACTACAAAAGGGACTGACTGTAACGCTTTAATAAAATAGGCTCAAGGGAGATGCAAAATAGAAGAAGCTAAAAAAATGCTGATCATGGGAGACCCTCACGAACATGGAGAAATAAAGTATTTTGGGAAAACCAAAAAGGCAACTTGAACATCAAGACCCAGCATTAGAGACTCACTGTTAAGAAATGTTTCCTAAGCTTATCACTGATATCTGAAAAGGCAGTCTTTTGTACTGTAAAATACTTATTTTTTTTCATTTACTGTTTCTAAGTTTTACTCCATTTTCAATCATGTCATTTAAAAGTCCAGATTTTCTACAGAAATGTTCCAAATAATTTCTTTAAGGAAAAGTATTAAATCTCAATTTTCACCAATAAAGGAAGCTCTGTGAACTTAATTATCATCCCCCAGAACCAGCACCAGTATTACTTGCATGTTTAGCAATTCATTGCCATAGAGCAAAACTGTACAAGACAATTATGCTTTCCGAAATGATAATATGGTAAGGACTGATCTTTCCTTCTTTACTGTATTCTCTGGAATTTTTTGTTTCTTGAATGGTGCTGCCCAATTGCAGCAAAAGCACTTTCTCAAAGACTAACTTTTAGATACCTTGGCAGTAATGGTTTGCACGTTGTTTATCCTGGTGGGACCAGAGACATGCTGCTCCACAGCTTTCCTGGATTCTTTCACAGTTACCAGAATAAGTGAGTAGGAGGTGACAATTACTCCGCAGGGGAGAATAAAACAGAAAACAAAGAGAACAACAGTGTAAGACATGGACATGACGTCTACATTGGTGGATTTCCAGTCAATGCAGCAAGCTGTGCCATAGGGCTCCTCTCCATATTCTCCCCAATGAGCAAGGGGTGAACAGGNTTACTCCGCAGGGGAGAATAAAACAGAAAACAAAGAGAACAACAGTGTAAGACATGGACATGACGTCTACATTGGTGGATTTCCAGTCAATGCAGCAAGCTGTGCCATAGGGCTCCTCTCCATATTCTCCCCAATGAGCAAGGGGTGAACAGGCAAATATTGCTGCATAGGTCCAAGCACAGGCTATCAATATTTGTCCATGTTTTCTCCTGAA
>PPHD01007801.1:0-22572 GCA_002909625.1 Bambusicola thoracicus
ACAAAACTTTAAGGCAACAGCCAGAAAACAGACAATAATAATAATATAATAAATAATAAAATTACAATTTTTTTTGTAGGATGGAAGAGCAGCATCTGCTGTTGTAGTTTGTTCTTTTCTGTGTTTCTGTCGTCTCTTCACTACTGCTGAGGCTGCAGTTTATATGTTCAGTATGAAACGCTGTCCTCCTGGCATATGGCCTTCCCATAAAAGGTATGGTATCAGTCTGCTTGTAGTGTACTACTGAAGCAAGTGTCTGTGCAGCTGTTAGTAAGTTACTGTTCTTATAGGGTGGTTTTTAGGATAAATTATTTCAGTAGGGTCTGTGTTGGAGCAGCAAAATACTTGGAAAAACAAGTGTGTTGTAAGTCAAGCAGTTCTGAATTTGGTGAGACCTTAACTGCCCATAGTGTTCTTAGCACAGCTGAATTAAATATGATCTGTAGTCAAGCAGTGTTAAGAACAAAAGTAAGAGTATGTGCTGTATTTGCTGTCTTAAGTATAAAATCTTCCTCATGTGGAAGGCATCATATTCCATGTTTACTACCTTACTGCTGTAGATTTTACTGTGTCAGAAAAAACCACAAGTTTGGTGGAAAGTAATGATTCTTTTTCATGTTTGGATAAAAATGCCATTTTTTAAGGTGTGAAAGCAGAGGTGACTTAAAAACATCTGTCAAAATGTATGAAACATTTCGTGTAATAGATCATGTAATGATGAAGTCAGTAGTAAGTAACAGTGGTTGTAAAGGCGTTTCCTACAAAAAGAATTAGATCTAGAAATGTGAGAAGTATGTGGGATTTGTGAAGAATAAATTTCAAGTTATGCTGTTGTACAGTTTTACTGAGTATATTTTAAGAGGTCCTGTCCAGAGTAACTTATATTAATGAATCATAGAATTACGGAATGTCTTAGATTGAGTGGGCCTTAAGGGCACTTCCAGTTTCAACCCCCTGGCACAAACAGGGTTGCTACCCACCAGGTGAGGCTGCCCAGGGCCCTGTGCAAACTGACCTTGAATGCCTCCAGCAAGGGGGTATCCACAACCTTGCTGGGCAACCTGTTGCAGTGTCTCACCACTGTCACAGTGAATAATTTCTTCCTAATAACTAGTCTAAATCTGCCTTCTTCCAGTTTAAAACTATTTCCTCTTATCCTGTTGCTACATGCCCTTACAGAAAGCCCCTCCCCAGCTTTCCTGTAGGCCCCCATCCAGTACTGGAAGACCTCTGTAAGGTCTCCCTGGAGCCTTCTCCAGGCTGAAGGTCCTCAGCTCTCTCAGCCTGTCCTTGTAGGTGAGGTGCTCCTGCCCTCTGATCATCTTCATGGCCTTCCTCTACAGCCACTCCAGCAGCTCAATGTCATTCTTTTGTTGGAGGTCCCACAACTGGTGCTGTACTCCAGGTGAGCTCTCATGAGTAGAGGGGCAGAATCACCTCCCTTGACCTGCTGGTCATGTTTCTCTTGATACAGTCCAGGATACGGTTGGCCTTCTGGGCTGCAAGTACCCACTGCCAGCTCATGTTGGGTCTTTCATCAACAAACACCCCCAAATCCTTTTCTTCAGGGCTGTTATCATTATTGGATGTTGTAAAAAAGGTGGTCCCTGCCATGTCTATTAGCTTCATTAAATACTGGAGGGCTCCAATGAGGTCTCCCTGAAGCCATTCTTTCTCTAGGCTGAAAACAAGCCCAGCTACCTCAACCTGCCTTTTTGCAAGATAAATGCTGGAGGATGGTGAGCTCTTGTCCTTAAAGAGCTGCCATCTCTGTTCTGTGTCTGTGTCCCTCAGACAGCTTCCCAGAAGATCTCATCCAGGGTCTTGACAGGTTTTTTGCTGGGACAATGTTCTTCAAGATCAGAAACTCAGCTAGGGAATGGTTGTTACAGCCCAGACCGTGTAAGATAAACTTTAACCTAGCCCAGTATGTAAAGTGCTGTTAGGAAGCTCTGAGTAACTAGCTTCAGAACTCTTATAACTTTAATTCACTTTGTGTAAAACATGAATAGTTCTCCCACTGGGATATTGTAAATGAGGCTTTTGTAAAGAGTGGCTAGTTTGTTGTACAAGTGGATAATTGTTAGCTATAGACCTAAGGCAGAGACCAGAGCTGTCTAAGGTGGAACACAGGTGCAGATGATTTATTGCACAGGACTGTATTGAATTTTCTGTACTGTTTATTTTTGTTGTGATGGAGCCATTGTGCTTTTGTGCAGAAATTGTGTTGCTGTTCTTAAATAGAAAGACCAGTTAAGGATCATATATATTATCTGTGTTTCTACTTAGTTCTCCTTTTGTGATACTGTATCAGATTTAAAAACTGTGTTTCCCAGCAGTGCTGTTAAACATTCCCACTGTTTTATTGTTATTTGTTACTGATCAGTGGATGAGTATTAACAAAAATAATGTGTGTACCTAATTCTAGGATTTGGTTCTTATGCTTAATGAATACCTCTTGCGTTTGACAGATACATTGAATACATGTGTGACATGATGGCTGAGGAGCCCATTATTCCTCACAGCAAGCCAATCCTGATCAGATCCATCATCATGACTCCAGTTCCTCTTTTCAGTAAGCAGCGTAATGGCTGCAGGCCTTTTTGTGAAGTTTATGTAGGTGATGAGAGAGTAACCACTACCTCCCAGGAATATGATAAAATGAAGTAAGTACAGGTTATGAAAGCTTATGTTTTGTTTTTCTGTAGTAGGTTAAGTAGGTCCTTACTATGAGGAGAAACACAGTTTTGGATGTGCCAATTGACCAGGAAGATTCTGGGAAAGCTCCTGTATCCCATTTTAGTTGATCCTGAAAGGTAAATCATGTGGTCCTTAAAAAAAAAAATCATGTTACAATGGAAGCATGGAGGGATCTCCACAGAATGGGTGAGTGACACTGAGGTGGCATATTGCACTGTGGGCTTTAGGAGGAAGAATGAAACAAGACCCTTCGTGTATTGTACCACAGGGATCAGTCTTCCTATTTTGCATGTAGTTGCCAGGGGGGTATACCAGCACCACTGAAACTGAACTTCACAGTGCAGTCATGAAAAACGGAAAGCATCCATCAGCCACAGGAGCTCTAAGGAAAGTGTTCAATGCCACTAGCTGTGGTGTAGCTCTTCTGTTGCGGTGTATCACTGCAACTGCAAATGATGCTAAGCAATTCTAGGTAATAGTCAGATGGAGGAAAGATGGGAGAGTACCAAATTCCTTCTAGCTGTCCTATAATTTTAAGCCCAGTAAAGAGATGTCATGAACTTGAAAAGAGGGAGAATGAAACTGCTGTGGGGTATTTTCACCTTTTTTTTTTTTCCTACCATTGTTTCTAAGTGGGAATCCTTAGTAGCAGTATCATGAAGCAGGACAGCTGCAGTTTCTTTGCATCTTTCCTTGGTACAGTCGTATTCATAATACTCTGTTTGTCTTGTCCTGCTCTAGCTGTGCTCTTGCATTTTCCAGCAGCTTCTTAGAAACGTCTCTCCTGCTGTGGGCAGCTGCTGTTTGTTAGCTGCTGGCTTTTAGAACAGTTTTTTGTAAGTTACTTAGAGTGAATCCCTTCATTGGCAGTAAGAATTTAGAGTGGAATTTATGGGTTGGTGTTAAAGGTCTTAGAGAAAGCAAACTAAACATAAGGAAATACACAATTTCTCTGAATCTAGGCTAATGGAGGATATGCTCTTTCCTCAGGGAATTTAAAATTGAAGACGGGAAAGCAGTAATTCCATTGGGTATAACAGTTCAAGGAGATGTTCTCATCGTTATCTATCATGCCAGGTCAACACTAGGAGGCCGACTACAAGCCAAGGTAATGGCAAATTTAACAGCCTATGTCAAGGGCTTGTCTTTCCTTTGTGCAGTTTGTGTTGTAGGTGTATTTGGAATCTCAGTAAGTACATAGCTTTATTTACTTTTTTTGTTCAAATAAGTGTGTGGTATGTTCTTTTACTTGGGAATTTAGTTTAACAGGCCTGATATATGTCCATTTTCTTTGTAGCGTTCTCTGTTGTGATGCTTTGGTAAGCATTTCTAGAAATTGGATTTACAGTGGTAGTTACTACATTCATGTGGAGAGCATGTAGCCATTTTTTAGATTTATCCAATCTCATCCAGGGAGGCGCACAGTAGGGCGGAACTTCTTAATAATGTATAAACAAACTTCAACACAACCAAATGAAAAATGTCACTCAGTACAGAAGTGGAATTCCTATAGAACAGTCTTTAAAAAAAAAAAATAAATGTGTGTGGTATTGTACCCTATTCCTAGAGCCTGGTTGAGTTTTCTAGCTGATTTTCTTACTGGTCTTCCAGTACTTCTTCCAGAAATAATGCATGTTTCATTTTTAATTCAAAAAGAAAAAAGCTAGTGTATTAGAAGATCACAAAAAGAGTTGGAAACAAAGTCTGTCTTCACATTACTAAAAATGAATCCTAGGCTCCGCTCAGAAATTAAACCTGAAGTCACTGTAAAGGATGGAAAGGTGTAGTGGGAAGTTTAAGGTAACCTGGAAATTGATCCAAAGGATTTTCAGACAGTACTACAGTTGGAAAACACATGGGGCAGACAAGTTATTACTGCAATAGAAGTTTTTTCTCTACATTTTCTTTTAACTTTGTGTGTAGGAGTACAAAATCCTGTCATTTGCAGAGATGAAGGTGGGTGAAAAATCTAGCTGAGGTTAGATTGCTTTTGTTCAACCTCAGTGTCAGGTTCATGGCTAAATAATGTTAACTCCTATTTGTTGTTTTTTTTCTGGCAATTATTCACTAATTGGAAAATGTAAGAATTCTCTTGTCTGTTATAACACATGGTACATCAACAGTGTTTGTGATGAGCTTGGTTTGGGGCTTTGAAATGGTATTCAGTCTATTCTTTGTTTTACATACAGTAACTTTTTCCCTGAAGCTCTCTGTCTGGTCAAATGGTCCTGCCTCCTGCTCAAATGGGCACCAGAACAGGGCATTCAGGCAGCTTCTGAGTATCTCCAAAGGAAGATTACACAGCCTCTTTGGGCAACTTCTGCCATTGCTTTGGCACCTGCTCAGCAAATGAGCGCTCACTGATGCACAGGAAAAAGGCACTCTTACAGTGTCCTTCTAAATATGTCCTTCTAAAGCTGTACTGAAAACAGCAATATCTTTGACATGTATTTCTTGGTTGGTGTATTGTGTTGAGTTTCTTTGAGTATGTTATTCTGAAAAGTGTAATAAAAATCACAGAATTTCAACCTTCATGATGATGTCTAGAAATATTTGACAAACTGGGACAATCTGAGGTTAGTGCAGTGTTGCTCCAGGTAGAAAAATGAACACTAAAATAACTGACTGAAAATCCTTGGCTTCAGGTTAAGTACAGAACGTGGCGTCTCTGCATGCGTATTCATGTAGTTTTCCTGTTCTTTGTTTCCAACAGATGGCTTCTATGAAGATGTTTCAGATTCAGTTCCACACAGGTTTTGTGCCCCGAAATGCCACCACAGTGAAATTTGCAAAGTAAGTTGATGCCTCTTTTGTAGGGAATTTGGAAGAAGTCTTCTTTCAAACTTAGCCTTCCAAACCAGCAGATGGGTTTGGGGAGAGAGAATAGATTACTTCTTTTGTGATACAGTGAGTTATTCTGCTTTCTTATCTCAAGGAAGCTGAAGGCTTTCTTCACAATACAACAGGATTTTTCTAAATACTACCTGTTTCAGATATACGAAGATCTACAGAAACATATAAACATGTACAGCATACTTCTTAGCCTTATACTGAGTGCTTTGAAGTTCTGTCATCTGTTCATTAGCCTCATAAATTAACCTGTATATGTTTTTACAGGTATGATCTGGATGCCTGTGACATTCAAGAAAAATATCCTGATTTATTTCAAGTCAATCTGGAAGTGGAGGTGGAGCCCAGAGATAGGCCTAGCTGTGAGCAACTGCCATGGGATAACATGAATATAAAGGGTCTGAATCCCAAGATCCTTTTCTCCACTCGAGAGGAACAACAGGAAATTTTATCAAAATTTGGTAAGGGATCTCTTAAACATTTAGAGAAACAGATAAAGTTGCTAATACCTTAGTGATTGAGAATGTATTCTGATTAGTTTCTGACATTCCTTCAAATACAATTTCAAAAAGCTTGCAATGTATGAAGGATTATAATTTATCCTCCAGTAATAATTATCTGTACTTCCAGTATAAAAAGCATGACAGAGGTTATCATGTAAGTTATTGCAGATAGTGATATTGCAAGAATTCATAGCTCTTGCTTGTTTTAAGGGGTAGTAGGTGGTACAAGTGATCTGTTAATTGCTTAGAAAATATGATTCATTTTATTACAAATTTAAATAGAATGCTTGTGTTTTGCTGTAAGTTTGATTTATTAATGCTGTAGTTTTAAGTAGGAACTTAGTAGTTTTTGTAATTGAAATAAGGTTAGTAATGTTATTTTCAAGCCTGAAAGATTTGATCTTTGTTGTACCATAGCAATCAGGGCCTACAAGTCAGATATCAGCTACTACAACCAAGACTGACTTTTAGAAGTTGTTCCTCTAAGGATCCTGGTATAAGATCTTTCTTTTAGGGAAACCGGAGCTGCCAAGGCAGCCAGGTTCAACTGCGCAGTATGAAGCAGAAGCATCCCAACTGGATCTGTCCTCAGAAAGTGCCCCAACTGAGGGAGAATCCCCACACAGCAGTGGTACTGATGCAAATAACTTCTTTCATTCTCTGGATTGGAAAGGTACATGCTCATCTCTGAAGTTACCATCACTGTTTTCTTGTATGCCTTCCAGTGAGCACTGCAGTTGTTCCTTAAGTCTTCTTTTGCCATGAAGTTCACTATTTTGTCAGACAAAGAGGAAAAAGCTATTTGAAGAGTGAACTGTGCGTGTTAGCCTGTGAAAAGTTGACTTCTTTTGAGAAAATGCTGAATATGTTTTTTATGTACATAACTTAAGTGCTGAGCTATGACTTTCTGTGTAAGAATTTTAACCTTAAAGGTCTCTGTAAGGAAACGTTTATATCCCCACAGCTGGCTGAGAAGCGCAAGAAAGGAAGACTAGACAGTGGTGTTCACATAAGACTGTAGACTGAAACTGTGTAACTCTATAGTGCATTCTAAGTCCATTTTCTGGGCTTTCCTCTGCTGGCAAACACTAACTGCTTGTGTTGCCATCGAATGCTGTCAGAGTGGAGCAGCAGTTACTGAGCAGTGTTCTAAGCTGTAAGTGATATCGTGTCCTGTAGTGATTGTCCAAGTCAGTGCTGTTCTGAAAGCATGAATAATGACTTACCTTACATAGTGGTCAGCGCTATGAGAGTTTTTTCTCATTTTTTTTCAAAGTATGCATCACACTTTTCTAATTCTTTGTAGCTAGAGAGAACATCTGTTAACTTGGATAATCTGAACTAGAAGAATGTAAGGCGCTCCTTTCCCTGTCTGGTGCAAAGAGGTGGTACCTGACAGTTTTTACCACCTCTCTTTGAGAGCACTGTTTACGTAAGGATTGATTTCATGTGTTCTTGCCATGTAAGTCTGACATAACTTTCGCAGAAGAATTCTAGTTATCTGGTGCTTTTATTTCATTTTATTCAAGAAGGAAGAAGTCCAGAAAGTGGAGTAGATGATAACTCATCTAAAAATGATCATGTTCAACTGTCTGATGAGAGAGAAGAGAGTGATCCTTCAGATGAGGAGTTCCCTACATTTCCAGGTGAAGAAAGAGCAGTAACTGTTGATGAAGGAGACTCTGCTACCCCAGAAGGAGAGATGCTTTTTGAAGCTGGTTTTGAAGCTCCACCT
Organism: Bambusicola thoracicus; assembly: GCA_002909625.1. Classification (NCBI taxonomy): domain Eukaryota; kingdom Metazoa; phylum Chordata; class Aves; order Galliformes; family Phasianidae; genus Bambusicola; species Bambusicola thoracicus. The sequence goes on from PPHD01007801.1 coordinate 7,789, forward strand.
ACACTATTACAAAAATCTCTCACTGAAGAGAATGTAGATTTACTGGGACTGAATTCTGATGCTTCACCAGAACAGAAGGAACCTATCTCAGAAATTAACTCATCAAGTAATGCAGCCTTGTTGAACAATCTTTTTGTGAGTGGTACATCGCAGGTTTCAGAGGAGCCCACTGGAGATCTCCTTGGACAAGGAGCAGATTTCTTTTTCAGTGGTCAATCTCAGCATTCAGTTGCTACTCAGAAGACTTCAGCAGCAGCTGTGCCTTCAGGTATGTAAACTTAACATTTGATATTCTGCTGGTCACCTGATAAAAACTGCTGCTTCTGTTGTGCTTAGCAAATGATTACCATGTTTGATATGTACAGTGAAGATATGCTGATCTATAGCAAAAATCTGACTAAAATTGGCATTTCTAGTACTTGGAGCTGACAGATGCTGTACATTATTCATGTATGTTGTGCTGCTAATATCTTATCAGCTTTAATGTAAACAGGAAAGTATAACTTCTTGAGTTTAAAGCAGATTCGCCAGTCTTAAAGATCAATAGCTTTCCTGTGCAAACATTACATGTCAAATCTTTTTCTAGATCCATAATGTAAGTAGCTTCTCTTGGTAAGGCATAAATTGTAGAAACCAGCAGCTTTCTTGCTCTATATGTAGAGTGGTAGCATTAGATGTAGTAGAGCTGTTCTGCATAGGTCAAAAGGCTGTGTGGTATTTTTGAATGTTAATCAGATAAGACTGCCAGGCAACTGGAAATCCTGTAGCTTACTGTTCAAACCAGTATCATAATGCTACTGCTAAAAGCTGCTTTCTTGTTGCTTTTCCTGATGTTGTTAGCAGGTTTGTATCAGGAAGGAGAATGTTACTCTTACCTAACCTGTATTTAAAACAGTGTTTGTCTTACCCAAAGCATTATTAAGACTTTGGCTTATGGCTTTGGCACTTGATTGAATTTTTGGGAGTAACAACTTGCAGCCTGAATTTGCTGTAAGACTTCTAGGAGTATTAGTCATTCAGGGTAACTATTACAAGATTTAGTTGTGCACAGATATATGTTTAGGGCATTTAGGAGGTTTCAAATATTCTGTAGTAGTTTTCTCTTGAACTGTGTTACTATGGTCAGAGAGGAATCAGTTTACCTTTTTTACATAAGCAGAAGTTTATGAAAGAAGCTTTCTTTATATTAACTCTGAAAACATGAAGCAGACATGAGAAGTAATTTCTCATTGTACAACTGAATTGGTTGAGAAGTAACCTTACAGAAGTGAGAATATGAGAATATTTGACCACTTGTTTCAGCAAGTACATAAAACTCCTGTGTGAAACTTTATGCATATCTGTTGCTGTGTGTCAGTAGGAGTGCTTGTACACATGAGAAGTCAAGGTTTGTTTTTTGACATGTTACTGAGTCCTGTATGATGGTCATTGCTTCAGGATGCACTAGGACACTGTGGCAGGATTATTCCTCCTCATTGGCCACTGAGTAAACCTGGCAGGAGTCCCTGGGCTCCTGAGGATTTTGACCCTAGAGTGTAGCAGTGACAGCAAGATCTTAAGCTGTGATTCCAGCTGACTGTCACATGTTATCCCATGCTGACTATAAATACCCTTCCCATTAGTTTTTTCTTCACTGTGATTGCTAAAGACCTGCTTCTTGTTGGCTTTCGTTCTTGTGTTGATGTACCTTCTGCCCTAAAGCTACCAATGCCTTCAAGTCAAAATGGTAGTATGAATGCTTTAATTGCCTTTTTTCAGTAGTTTAATAGTCTGTTCTGTTTAAATTTTTTAGAAACTTGGCATTATATATATATTAACTTTTAAAATACGTATTACAGTTTATATGCAACTGATCACTTATATTTAAGTATGTCTTGTATGGAAGGAAGTAATGAGATGATTGAATATAGCAGCTTAACTAAGGATTTGTTTGAGGACATAATATTTCAGCCATGCACAGTAAAAACAGCTTTCATATTGCTATAGAATGTGTCAGTGTCTAGTGGCAAAGATAGATGGTGACTGTTCAACATAAAAATTCAGTCCGGGCTCCTTTAGTTGCTGATATAGTCCTGCTTTCTGTCTTTGCACCTGAAGGAATAAAGTACTTTTTCTATTCTGTTTTTCCTAAAACTTGTTGTAATTTCATTTTTTGCTTCTTTCTTAGCTGATCCTTTTGACCCATTTACAATGTCATCTAGTTCTGAGAATTCAGCGCTGTCTGGCCCAGACCTTTTTGGGGACTTTCTTAATCCAAGCGCAACATCTACAGCTAATACATTTCCTTCTGCACATAGTTCACTTCCACCTTCTTCCAGTTCAGATTTCCTAAATTTAGGTAAGTGTACTTCCACTGTTCTGTTTTGTAGCTGTTTCTGCTGCTGTGTGCATTTGTCTTTACTGTAGTCAAGGTGGGTTAGTGTTTTTAATAGATCTGCTTATTGTGACCACTAGCTTCATGTGCTTGTAACAGATGCACATGTACCAAGTGGCAAGATTTTCCTGTATAATATGATTGTAATATTTATGATGCAAGGGGATTTCTATAATTGCTGACCTTCTGTTAGGAGCTAGATTTTCCATTAAAAAGAGCTCTTAAAACTAAGGGTTTCAAGCACTTGCAAACTATAGTATTCTATAATCTAGATAGCATTTTGAATGTATTCAGTTATTAGTCTTTCTGAAAGCCGCTGAAAAGAGTTGAGTATTGCAAGCAAGCTAGAGTATAGCCAGGTCTTAAAATACAAGCTGAAGCTAGCTGGAACCTTCTTGACCTGATAATACTTACAGAATACATTATGTAATGCTCTAATCTCATTTCTTTCCTTTGATTTCTGATGTATTCTTGATGAAGCCTTTTATTCATATACTTATTCTGAAATCTATTTGTTCTTAAACAAAAAGCTTTGTAATGTGTTGCTTCTTCCTGTATTTCCACTCTATACGTGTATGTCTGAAGTGTTGTTAAATAGAACATCTAAGTATGCTCATTCTTTAAAGAAATATGCCATTATAAAAATTATGATGTCGCAGAGCCAGAGGTTTTACTTTTTTTCATTTTCTTTTGAAAGAAAAGCAGTACATGGTTACACTGTGATCTGTTAGCCAGTATTTATCCAAATTAACAAAAATAGAGTTTGTAAAGCTATTTTTTTTATCCATCACTATTAGAAACAAGAGGATAGGAACACAATGAAAATAAAGGGCTACAGATTTGAACAGGTGTTTTCAGAAGAATGGCAGTATATATAAAAGAGTTGTAAGTGGCTAAGACTTGATAGTATTTCAAATAAGAATAGAAAAATTGTCCTCTACTATTTTTTCAATTGTTATGCTTTGAAAACACGTAACTATCTCAGATGGCACTGACTTCTAAAGTATCTTCTTAGCTGCCTAGGATTAATTTTCCTTCATTTACAGAAGATACTCTGGTAAATCAGAGACTATGATGGGTTAAGGTTGGCTGTCTGCCAGATACCCACCACTTGCTCTTGTTCCCTCTCATCTACAGGACAGTGGGAGAAAATAAGGTGGAAAAAATTCAGTGACTAAGATAAAGAAAGATCACTTACCAGTTGCTGGTACAGGCAGAACAGACTTGATTTGGGAAAGATTAGTTTATTACTAATTAAAAATACAGTTAGGTAGTGAGAAACAAAGACTTTCCCCTTGCCTCACTTCTTCTTGGTCTCAACTTTACCCCTCCATTCCTTACACATCAGCATCCTTTTCCCCACAGTGACAGAGAGGGATGGGAACTACTCTGCTGCTGCTTCTTCCTCACATAGTTACCCTGCATGGGTTCCTTCTTACAGCAGGTGGTGGTGTTCTTTCAGGATGCAGTACTTCATGGTTTGCTCTAGCGTATGTCCTTCCCATACACTGTAGTTCTTTACAAACTGCTCCACCATGAGACCTTTCTGCACAGTACTGTCCTTCCAGAGCACACTGCTCTGGCACTGTCCCCACAGGTGGCAGCTCCCACAGCCCTCCTGCACCACTGTAGATTCCCTTGCATGGGCTGCAGCTCTGGCCTGAGTCTGGTCCTGTGCAGGCTATCCTTGGGCTGTACCTCCTCTAGGCCCCATCTGCTGCTCCAGGCCTCCTCCACAAGCTGCATGTGGAGATCTGCTCTAATGTCGTCCTCTGTGGGCTGCAGGGCCTACAGAACTTGCATCACCATGTTATCAGGACACAACTGCATCCTGAGGCAGGTCTGTCCAGTACAAGAAAACCTCCAGACTCTTCTCACAGAGGCAAGCCCTCATGACAAAACCTTGCCATGCCAACACCATATAGACATTAAATAAAGCATGTGCTGTCAGGAGTGATAGGACAGGGGATAGTATTGTTCTTCAGAACTGCATTGCTGTACTCTTAATGAAGTTGTATTTAATAACAGTGGTATCACATTCCTCAGTCCTGACTCTGAGAGCATTTTCTTCATAGGGCTTATATGGAGTTTTGAGTTGCCCTTCCTAGTAGAATAGATGTAGTTGGCTCTACCTCTGTTTGCTATAGTCTTGAGTGTTAGCTACAGAGAAATTGGATTAAAAGACACAGTATTTGCTTGGCTTAAGTAATGGCTTTCTCTTTTAGATAAAAGACTAGCAATGTAAATACTGTCTCAACCATAATTTTAGGAGTTATGCTGCTTTTGTGATTGATTCTGACAAGAAGATCTCTCTTACTGCTTCATTTGCAAAGTGTTCATTCCTATGAAGAAAGCAATAGATGCATGTTTTAGTCGTGTAGTTGTCACTTATGACAATATTGTGGTCACGGTTGCTTGTAGTTACCAAACATGATCTTTTTTTTAACTGTTAAAAGATTTGATCAACACTGATCTGTGAAACATAGTGTCGACTAAATCTAACTCACTTCAGAAGCAGTCTTTTCTAGTTGACCTTCTCAAAACACAGTTAAGTAGAGCGAGATGCCCAGAACTGTGTCCTTTCTGCTTCATATTTTTTCAGTCTCCAAGGTTGCTGACTCCACAGCCTGTCTGGGCATCTTATGCCTGTATGTGACTACTTCTACAGGAAAGAGAACACTGTTTAAATTGAACTTTCTGTTTTTCAGTCTGCCCATTTGCCTTCTGGCCTTTCAGTTGGGCAGTGCTGAGATGAGTCTGTCCTTTTCTTCTGAAATCCCTCACCCCTACTCCTGTTTTGCTTAAGTGATGCCAGGACACTCAGCCATTCTTCAGAGACAGGTCTTCAAAGCCCTAACTGGCAGAACTCTCTTTCATACAAAGTTTAAGGTGAAAAAAAGTACACAAATAGTAATTTCTGCACTCTAAGTATTTATCTGTGGACCAAGGGAGACTATCAATGTGTTTTGCTGTCTGTAATGTTTGAGCAAGTATGAAAGGAAGAAAAAATTTTGAGATATCCGCCTTCTATGATTAATGTTTTATGTTTTGTTTTTCTAACTTTGGTGATAACTTTTACCCTGGTAAATGCATTAGCCTGTCCACTATTTTAATGTAGTTTCTAGAGGTTTCTGTCAACATATGCAAAATATGCTAAAAATGTTCTCCAGTTTAATGTTAGACATTTTCAAATATTGAGTTACTGAAATTGTTGCTATGCAGGCTTTCAAAATTCATGTAGAAGTTAAAAAAAAATTAGGGCAGCATTTCATTTTCTTTGAGTTTACCTTTTAAATGACAGCCCTTCTGTGTTTTAAGCTGAAACTGAGTATGTATTTGAGCCCTTAATGCTCTACCCAGTCACAGGTACAGTCACAGGTATTCATTTTAACAAGAAAAATGAGGAATGCTAATAGTTGTTGCTTTTAATATGAATGAGTGAGAAGATAATTGCTAGTTAGCGTTGGAAAAGAAACTGCAAAGGAAAGTGTTCACTTAAATGACAGGCCTGGAAAAATTGTGTGGAGGGAGTAGAGGAAGGTGCAAACATTGGTTAGTGAAGTGAGAGAAAGAACTAAACCCATTAAAAATAAATTGCTAACATCATTGTTGGATACTGTGAATCTCTTAGAGTAATTGTAATTGTCTAGAATTATAGATCAGTGGTTAAGCTTTCTTTGGTGGTAAACAATTACTGAATTTCTATAGTTATCAGGAGAAAAGCTGATCAGTGAGCAGTAGTTCAAGAACTAAAACTTTTGATTTATTTCCCAACGTGGCATGAAATTTTAAAGAGCTTTAAAATGTAATCTTAATTTATAGGAGATACACTTAGAATCATAGAATTACCAAGGTTGGGAAAGACTCTAAGACCACCCAGTCCAACCATCCACCTATCACCAGTACTTCCCACTAAGCCATGTCCCTCAGTACCGCATCTAAGCATTTCTTGAACACCTCCAGGTACAATGGCTCCACCGCTCCCTGGGCAGCCCATTCTAGCGCCTTCTCTCTTGAAGTTTTTCTTTACATCCAACATGAATCTCTGCTGGCACAATTTGAGTCCATTCCCTCTAGTCCTACTCTGGTCCTCTAGTTATGTGGTTGAAGAGGCCAACTCCTACCTCATCACAACCTCCCTTCAGGCAATTGTAGAGAGCAATAAGGTCACCCCTGAGCTGCCTCTTCCCCAGTCTGAACAATCCCAGCTCCCTCAGCCACTCCCTATAAGGCCTGTGCTTCAGACCCCCCACAGTTTTGATGCCCTCCTCTGGACATGCTCTAGCATATCAATGTCCCTGTTGTAGTGAGGGGCTGGAGACTGAACACATCACTTGAGGTGCAGCCCTCCCAGTGCTGAGTACAGAGGGACAATCATTTTCCCACTCCTGCTGGCTGCACTATTTCTGATACTTTCAGAAGTGGTCAGTTAAGGTGTTCTGTCCTGTAATACAGAAAATATTGATCAGTTGCTACTAAAAACCATCAGTGTGTCAAAAGGAAATGGGATTTTCTGTGTAAATCTTTCTTCGCTTGACAGAGAAGCTAGGGTACGAGATGGCTGTTCGCTTAAATTTAAGAGCAGGTTATCAGTTCTTGAGTGGCCGCACTTATGAAACAGATCTGTTTTCAATAGAAGGATGAGTGCCCATCTTTGCTTTGTAAGTATTTGTTCAGTGAGCATTTCTGAGAACTGAATTGGTTTGTTTGGATTCAAAAGTGGGTTGTCTTTTGACTCCTGTGAGTATGAGCTGGTCTGATTAAAAAGACAAAAACAAAAAAACCAACAAGAGACATGGAAAGTGATCAGAAGAAACCTATGTGCTCAGTGTGGCTTTCTCCTGTGGTTTCTGTGGTGATTGTGCTCTTGGTCAGGCTCTAAGCAAGCTTAAATGTGCATCATATAAGCAAGGCCCTTAGTTCATGCAAAATCCTGTTGTCGTCAGTGATTAAAGGATTTCCTGTGTAGACAAGTTAAATAAAGAAAACCTAATGTATAGTTGAGTAGTTTATAATAAAAGGTAGATCTCTTATTTTGGGAAACTGGAAAGCATGATCTGATTACTTCCAAGATATACCTTAGCACAGTTTGAGCTGTGTAAGTAATGAACAATGCTGTGACCTCCAGTAGTTACTGCTGTATGACAAAGGATTTCAAAGACACCTCTTAGGGAGTAACTTAAGGGACCAAGCTGCTATAGATCTGCTTGCTCTGCTCTGAAGTACTTAAGCTTTTGTTGTATTTAACTGCATAGCATATTTTACTCTTTCTTTGTGCTGATCCTTTATTTTGATGGATCAGTACACATTCTAGTGTGCTAGACTACAAAAATAAGGGATTCAGTGTGTATGGTTTGGTCATACCCCTTCAGGATAGTTTTATCACAGGACATCATCATTCAGTAAACGTCTGATAGCTTTTTCATCTGCATGTGAAAAACACCTAAATGTAGAGGTCATAAGCCAAAACTGTCTCTAGCTTGAAAATCAAGCTTGAAAATCAAGGGTAATTATTAATTTCAGACCCATTTACTGTCTGGGAATGGCATATAGTACATAAAATGTCTGAACTGATGAACAGACAATTAGATGCTTGAACTTCTTTAGCCCACTGTGTTGCTGTACAGCAAATAGCTGGCATTCTGAGTACTGAGAGGCAAAGACATTATTTCTCTGTTGGTATTAGAGGTGGATGACATTTAAGTCTGGAGAGGCCAGAAAATTCTGCTATCTGTTCAGCAAACTTTCACAGCTATGCGGTGTCTTATGTTCTAATGTCTTTTACATGCAGCTGTGAACTGCTGTAGTAGAGGCTGTCAGCAGATATTTTTTGCAGAGCATCTGGTATTCTCTTTATGCAACTGGAAGGTCGAAGTGTCACCTTCTAATTGAATTAGACAGTGAATTGTAGTGGTGAAAGTGCTATTTAACAAGCTTCCAGTTATTTCCTCAAATAAGGTCAACTAGCTTGTGTGATTTGTATCGATATTCAGAATGTAATGTTGAAAAGCTGAGAGAAGTAGAAGAGCCATAAAACAGTAGTCAAAATATCCAAAGTATCACAATGTCCCTATTCAGGTAAGAAAGTCTGGGTTAATGTTCTAAACTGTTGGCATTTGAAATGTTCTACAGAAATATCAACTCTTGCTGTAGCAGTGACTGTTGACATAGAAGTTAAAAGTTTCAGTCAATATCTATGCTGCTTTTCTGTGGGTATCTACAAGGTCTGCTTCAAATACTCCTTATGGTTCACTTTGCATATTGTATGTGAGAGAGGGAGTGATCACTTGCAAAGGCCAGGGTGGCAGCTACAAACCTGTGTTGGGGGAGTAACTTTCTAACAAATTAATGGTAGCACCATTGCATACAACACAAGTGGTCTGTTTTCAGCTGATGTGGTGGTTTAGTTTAGCACATAGAAAAGTGCATTTTATTCACTGAACTAATGATTCTTGTAATCTTTCTTTGGAAGAGGTCACTCTTGCTGTATCCTGATGATTAATTCAATGCATTCATTGAATTAATCAGTCAGATACTGACCCCTTAGTTTATTTTAGGAGCTTGCTTTGTCTTGTGAGGCCTGGTGTAAGCAGGTCCACAGGTTGCAGTGGCCTGGCTCTACCTGTGTAACACCCAGACTGTTCAGTAAACAGAACATCATTTCACAGGGCATTGCTGCTTTTTGGTTACCCACTGTGTTGGCAGAAGCAGGAGTGTGCTCTGAAGCCATCCCACACACCTATGCTGTTAAACCCATAGCATTGTCTCAAATGAAGTTCTCTATGAAGTTGGTGCGATGTTTGAAATTCAAGTAAAGTAATTCAGTCTCAAAACACTCCTTAGTTCTGTTTAAGAACACATGATTTGTTATGGAGAAATTTAAGCTAGCTTTATAGTTGGCCAGCTGAAAATGTGGTAAGCTCTGTTAGTAATGGCATAGTACTCATTTTTGTGGGAGTTTTCTTAAAAGAATAACAGTGGATATTTTTTTCTGCAGGAAATTTGACACCAGAGCCACCTAAAATGTCGTCTTCTACGAGCCATCCAGATCTCTTAGGTGGATGGGATTCTTGGGCTGATTCTTCAGCAGCCAGCAATGTAGCATCACCGCAGCTGAAGTCTCTTTTTGAAGGTAGAATGAATTAAATTCTTCCACTAGAGGGAATAAGGAACACTTCAAGCTTCATCACTTTAGCAAGCTGAAACTGCTAAATATGTCTGCACACCTTTTGGTTGGTTTGTTAAAGAAAGAAGTCTTTGCTCTTGTGCTTGAAGCTGCTCTTTAAGTAGGGTCACTTCAGATTTTCAAAGGCATAGGAACCAAATAGCTTCAGCTGCCTGTAGCAATGGTCATTCCTTTCATGAGAGGAGATGTTGTATCAGATTGCTGAAGTGTACATGAGGAGTTGATGACTCCTCATGTTGAGGAGTTAGTTGATGTATGAACAGTACATCTGTTTGTTTTCTCACTTTCCAAATATGCTTAAGTATGTTATGTGTTTTCTTACTATACAGGTCAAGTTTTTACCACAGGGAGCCAGTCCAGCGCATCTTCAGGTTCATCTTTCAGCCAGGCTAAATCTCAGAACTTTGATCCTTTTGCTGATCTTGCCAATCTTGGATCTAGTCTTCCAGGTAAGATCTTACTTTTATAGGTCTGAACTTAATGTTTCTCTTGTTCCTGATTTGCTTCTAGTTCCATTAAGCGTAACTGGCACCTTATGTAAAGATAGTGTATATAAAGTTTCCTTCTGAGTGGAAACAACAAGCTTCATGCAGTTGCTGAGAGCAGATGGGTAACAAGAAAAGAGGGAGCCTTTACAGAGATGGTGTGAAACTTACAGAATTATATTTCAGAAGGTAACTACAGCTGTGATTTAGAAACTTTATGCAGCTTGCTTGTGAAATCTAATTGAGAAGGTAGCAGAAACCACGTGTCCCTGATTCAGTAACTCATCACGGGGTTTCTTATCTAACATCGCGGTTAATGTGCTGTGGAGGATATAAAATGGAAAGCTGAATTAAATTCCTTTTATTTTGGTCCCAACTAAGAAAAAAGAATGGTCAGTTGAGTATTTCTGTTTGAATGCAGTAGGCTTTCATAGCTCTGCTTCTCAAATCTGTTATGTTTGGGCCTGATTTGTGCTTGTCATAAACACTTCTACACAATTCCATCAGCATTATAAACATCTGCCAATTTGCAGTTGCGTGCTAGATGGAACACATCCCAGAGTAATACTTGTCCTAGGATGTCGTATTCATATAAACTCATGAATTAGCCCAGGTATATTCATGAACAGCAGAAAAAATAAAGGCAATAAAAAGAACTGAAGTCTTTGATTTTTCGTATCACACTACCGTTGCTAATGGCCAATTGGTGGCTGTTTAATGTGACTAGCTGCCAAGAATCCAAGAAATGGTTTGGTGCAGACTGTAGTTGCTGAATTGCAGAAATGTGCTTTTCCCTTATCTCAAAGGTGACAGTTTTGTTGCTGTGGCTGTTAATATTGCACATTAAGTAAGCTCCTGGTGAAATTACCTTATTTAAGTACACAGTAATGTACAGTATTTGGTTATTCTGCTGACTTGCAAAACTCTAATGTTGAATCCTTAAGGCTGCTCTACATAAAACAGTTTGCAAAAGTATTCTGGTTCAGCAATTTCACATAAATACGAACTTGCTATCATAATAGACTGCGTGAGTAAAACATTTCTTTTGTGTTTGACTTGAAGATGCGATGCACAGTGAACTAGTGGAGAAAACTGTGCTGATATTAGAGTTAGTTCATTAGTCTTTCAGATAGCTTTCAATAGGATGAATGACTACATACAGAGATGGTTGGATATAACAGGGCTAGTTGATCTTAAGCTTGAAATGAATTTTTGAGGGGGCATAAGACCTGCAGTTTGGACTCACTGTTTTTGAACTTGTAATTATTCAGAAAGTTGCGTTGTTATCCCCTTAATTGGGAGTGCTATGTAAAAAAAGCAGTAGAAAAGGATGATTGTAGTGTTATGCTAATAGTAAGGTATGAGTAGTGATCTGTGATAACTGGTCTTAACACACCTTTTCTGGTAATTATTCTGTGTCAGAAAGTAGGAATGTGCTGATAAAAATTTGTTGCTGAGAGTCAGACATTGGCTTGCAGTGTAGGAAGAATTGGTTGGCCTTGAAGACTGCAGTAACGTAGAATGATTTGAAAGAGCAGTAGAATGAGATTACATTTTAGTGTGCAAGGTCATGAGCTTTGATAGTTGCAGGGCTTTTCTGTAAATTTCAAAAGGTGAGTGACTCAAAGCAGTTCTGCAATGGGGTGCTTCTTGTGGAGGGAATTTTGTCAGGTGATGTATTACAGTAATAGGTTTTACCAGGTGAGCTACTCAGAGTTAGAGGATGGTATTTCATATTTGGCTCTGGGTAGAAATGGTTTTTGTGAGCTGTTCCTTGTGGCTGCTAGTCACACTAGTGTATTATCAGGGAGAGGAGAGATGTGGGGAATCACTGGAAAGGTAAGTTTACATTCTTGTGTCCAGTCAGAGAAGCTTGGGTGATTGTTCTGAATTTTTAGGGTAAATAAAAGGGGAAAAGGATAGAAACAAGAACAAATGAATTTAAACTGTCCTGGAGTTGGTTTGAGGTGAAATTTAAGTTATCAGCAGCAGCTGGTTAAGAAGATAGTTAGAGATGGAAATACAAAGCTATGTTCTTCCAGCAGACGAGAATGGATCTTAAGTTTGTCATTCAGTACTGAGTGATCAAAGAAGGCTTTCCATCTTTGAAGTGTTAGTATCTTATTCATATTAAACTTCATGGCTGGCTGGCTGTTGTGGGAATGTATTTTACCACTGATCTGGAATTTGTTTTGTTATTTTTAGGAAATTGTTCAGAGATAGAAGTTGTGTTGTGCTTTGGAGTACCATAATCATGAATGTGGAATGTTTCCCTTACAGGAAAATCTAGATGTGTCTAAAATCAGCCATCTTACTATTTTTTCCCTCTTGCTGGGTGTATGCCAGGAAGTTTTATGCTGCACCTTGTCAAAGGAACTGAATTTCTTGAAATCTTTCCAAAGTCAGTCAAGAGCAATCTAACGGTGGCTTGGTTGAGAATGCATCTAGAATTCATTCTCATCACTTAGACAAAAAGCTAAATAATGAATTTTAAAGGTTGGGGCTTTTTATTCAGCTTAACTTATTTATAAATATGAGTATTGTAGACTGGAAAAGAGGTGTTGGGTGTTCTTCCTAAAATGTGTAGCTGATGAAGCTGCTAAGCAGCTGTCTCTATACCATCTAAAAGAAGGGAAATGGAATCCTAAAAACTCAGGGCAATATTAGGTTGATAAGACATGGGCCTATAGTTTACAAATGGTTCATTACAATTACATTGTCTTGTACAGGATTCAGTGTTTTTTCCTGTTGTCTGTAACGTTTGTTGATAATGCTACTGTAACATTAACTTGTCTTCTTAAGCAGTTGTACAAGAGACCACTAAGGAGACTTTGAAAGCATTCATTTGAAAATATCCTCAATATATTACATCTTCTTGATAATATTAGTTTTCAATGTCTATTATCATAGGATCATAGAATGGCCTGGGCTGAAAAGGTCTCAAAGATCATCTAGTTTCACCCCCTGCTATGTGCAGGGTTGCCAACCACCAGACCAGGCTGCCCAGAGCCGCATCCAGCCTGGCCTTGAATGCCTCCAGGGTTGGGGCATCCACTGTTAACAGACACTGAAGTACAACAAATTTGCAGCTGTAACTGCTGTCACTACTGAACTATTTTCTGGCAATACACATTCAGATGGAGTGAATACTTCTGTTATAAACTAGCACTTGGGAACTTAGTGTAAGACTGGAAAACTTTTAATAATGGCTCTGGCTCCTGCTATCCAGGTTGTTAATGAGAAGAAAATCTTTTAATGCTTTCTCATGTGTGGTGGTGTCACTGTAAACTGTATGGTTAGATGTTAAGGCCAAAGTGTCTTATTTACATTAAACAAGTGACAGATAGCAAGCTGAGCAACTAACTTAGTTTTTATCTTTAGGTTCTTCCACAGGTGGATTCTCTACTAGTGGGTTTGCTCAGAAAACTGTTCCATCCCAGAAGTCAGGAGGTCAGTGGCAGAAACCCACAAAACCACAAACATGGCAGTCTCAAACTAAATCGAGTACACAAGCTAAACCTAATTACACAGTGAACTTCAGTGTTATTGGAGGACGAGAAGAAAGAGGAGTCAGAACCCCAAGCTTTGGTAAGTTTTCTGAGAGCGCTGCTTACAACGGTCTGTATAAAGTTAGATTCACTGTTAGCCTCAAACTTTTACCTTTATCTTTTTCTTTGTTTACATTTAGGTTGTATCTAGTGTAAGTCAGAGAGTTTGACACATCTGGTTCAAAACTACACTAGAATATCATAGACAAGTTGACCATGGGCCAAATATTTGCAAGTTTGGACATAAACCAATAAATCTCTTATCCAAACGGGTAGTAATTTCGTGACTGTAGATTAAGAATGTAAATTTGCATGGATGTAGTGAGGAGAAATTATAGCATTGCTTATGGACAAAAGGTTGCACCCCTTTTTCCTACCTGAAGAATAGAAGGTCATCACAAAGCTTAAACTTAATGGAAATCCCTGTGTTTCAAACATATGGGAAGGGGAGCAAATAGATTTGTTTTTGGAACCAATTTCTTATAATGGGTGTATTCTCTTTCTGTATTAGCCTTTCTGAGGGGTGGGACTAAATCCCAGATAGACTGATATTGGGATGATGCTGCCCTTTCTCTAGCACATAGGTGAACAAGTACATCCTTAAGTTGAAACGATGTTCATCTATGTCTGGGAGGAGGTGACAGAGAGAGAGACTGGTGGGCACAATTTGCAACACAGGAAAATGCAATTAGAGAATGGGAAAAAAAGTGTAATTAGCAAGGTCAAAAGCTGAAACAGGCCCAGGAATGTGGTGATTACTTGTAGAATCGTAGAATATCCCAAGTTGGAAGGTACTCTTAGGGATCATTGTGTCCAACTCCTGGCAGCTGGGCTATGAGTTCTCAGAATGGGGTCATGAGCCCTCAAAATGCCCTGATGCATCCTGCCATGCTCCCAGTGTACCATGGCATGCCCTCCAACCTCATTGGTGCCCTGCAGGCTGCCCCACACACCTGTCCCAGCGCCTTCCAGTCAGCCTTGCACCAGGGCCGGATCACAGGCCCCTGAAGAACTTGGTGCTTGTCCCATCTGACCCCAGGGCTCTGCAGGAGTAGCTTATTTGCCCCAGTCACATTAATTGATTTAGCAAGTGATTAATAACTCAAAAACTAGGTGAAATTCAGCATGATAAAGTTCTGAGCAGTTCATTCAGTTGTCCCTGTGTCATGGTTTTATGATTTTTGGTTATCA
>PPHD01007802.1:3371-22572 GCA_002909625.1 Bambusicola thoracicus
CCCCCCCCCGCGCCCCCCCCCCCCCCTTGCTTCTGCTCCTCAACATCTGGTTTCCACAACATCTCAGGGGTGCTGGGAGCCGCAGCCATGTGCACAGACCTTCAGCACAGCTCCGCTGAGAGTTAACCCTGCTCCCTCCTCCACTTCCCCCACTAATTTTTCATTCTGATCAGTGATCAGCACTGAACAGCTTTTAATTCCCCAGCCTGTGATTCCTCCCAGGCTCATGGCTGGCTATTCTGGCAACAAAGAGAGAGTGCATTGTGGGGAGGCAGCTATACTCACATCCATCCTGGTGTTGCCCAGGGCACTGCCCCACGTACCCCAGCTGAGCATGGGCTGCCCCACATCCACACTGACCTGTCTGTAATGAGTGGTTGCAGCCCCGACCTGTCACAGAAATGGTGCCTTGCTGAGTAATGACAATGCCTAAAATGGCCATCACTCCTGAACAGCGTGTCATGCAAAATTCATATCCGAATTGACTGATGCTCTGCTCTGGTATTTCACCTGAAATCAAGGCTCGTGGGATGGGATCTGGCAGACTAAGACAGGGATGGGCTGCAACAGGAGACTGGGAAGGCTCAGGGTTCTGACTAAGCACAAAACGAGACGGGTGAGACGGGGGAGCGAGGCAGGGAGGCTGCGCCCTGCAGAGCCTGCGAGAGCTCATGCAAAGGGCCAGAGCTGCCCATGCTCAGCCCTTCTGACACCCAAAGTCATCCCTGGGTGAATCAGCTCTGGCCCTGCCCTTAGGAACAAAGCTTGGGTGGTGCCACCACGGTGTCAGGGAGCGCTGGCGTCATGACACCACCACCGGGGCCATGCCACGACAGCAGTGCCAAAAGCAACACTGCTGAGAGCAGAGATGTCAGCCCCTACCTGGCCCAGCCACAACACTGCCTTCTCACTACCAGAGATTATCAACCCCAAACTGGAAAATATACCAGATGCATCCAACGCTTCTTGAAACTGTTTGAAACTCTTCGTGTTTATGTTTGCAATAAAAAAAAGAAAAAAGGAACAGGTACTGGCAATTTAACTAATCAGGTACCATCGAAATCTCCTCCGAACGGATTCTTTTGCAGCACGCTCCAATGGCTGTTTGGCCATCCAACAGCCGGCAATTATGCAGACATCCCGATTCACATGGTACTTATTACTGGCACAAGATGTGCTGTAATCCTGTAATTTTTACTGAGGCCTGGAACTTGCTGGATCAGCTTTTTGGGCCCCTCGTGCAGATGATTTTCCTTCACTGCCCTCTCAGCCATGAGGTGGGAAGGAACATTAGAAGAGCCCCTGTCGCAGTGCCCCCCTATGGGCACCATTGGCTTCCACTGGGCATGGGAAGTACCGGTCGTGTTCAAAACCAAGGGAAAAAGGAGAAAAATCTATTAGACATCATACATTTAACCAATTCTGACTTGACCGGAATCCAATAAAATGCAGTTCATACAACATTTTTATTGCTAATTGGTTTGACTCTTAAAATTTAAATGCATGAAGTTCCTTTAATGACAGACAGAGTGGACCTTGTTAACCTTTAAAAGGGCCTTAATTCATTTATATACTCCTAAAATGCTTTGCACTTCTCTGGTGCACGGCCTCTGCTGCCTTGGCCAGCTGCCGGGTGAGTGTGTCAGCAGTGCATCCCTGGGCACGGGCTGTTCGCATGCAGTGCAGGCTCAGCTCCGAGCAGCTCCAGCCAGAGCCACGCAGGCAGCAGCTGGGTGCCCTCTCCAGGCTGCACAGGAGGAGATGGGGGTCCAGCAGAGCCCCAGCTCCTGTGTGCAGCTTGCCCTGGACGCACAGTTCCACACTGGGCTTCCATCCAAGTCCCTCTTCCAACCTTAAAACCCATGTGAAGCAGAAGCTCTGCCAGCTCCAGTGGCTTTACTCCGCTCTGAAACCCCAAACAGTGCCTTAGCCTGCCTTGTGGGCATCAATAAAATCCTCTGAGTCACCACAGTCTGACCGCAGGGCTGGAAGGCAGCTCTCCAGGAGCACAGGTCCTGCTCTGGAGCAGCATCCCGATGCCTCACCGTGCACGTGTCACCCCAACCCTGAAGGGCAGTTGGGGGCAGTCAGCACTGTCTGCTGCCCTTGGCCAGGCTGAGCAGGTCTGCAGCCAAGTGGGCAGCCCATGTCACCAGCACCAGCTCTGCTGCCTGGCACAGCCATGCCACCACCCACGGTGTTCTCACTGCATCCCAGGGACCCATGCAGCACAGGTCCCCGCGTGTCACACGTTGCCGAACGTTTTCTATTTAAATGCAAATTTTGACTTTTTGCTCAGCAGCCAGTGAAAGTTTTTCACGCCGGAATGAGGGTCACGATAATAATTTATCCACGGGCCTCTTTCTACAATTACTATTTGTACAAGAGAAGTGTTTATACTTCCGTGGCCGAGAGAGGCTTCCGTCGGCGGTGTCAGAGCAAGGGAGTGCTGTTGCCATCGCTGCTTCCCTCCTTCCCCCATCTGTACCAAAAGCATCCAACCTCAGCTCAGATGCCAGCCCTGGGGCTGAGCACACCAGGATGGGGCTCAGGACAGGAGCTGCCACTGGCCTACAAAACCCACCGCCCCCAAGCGCAGCAAAAGGCACCCGGAGCCGGGGTCACCTCCCTGCTCTAATGTGAATTAGTCTGAGCACTAAATGAATTCAGACTTAATTGTAAGCATTTTCTGTTAACTAAGCAAGAAATCTTATAATAACACAATAAGGTGCCATTTCACAGCATCCAAATGGAGCAATAAGCTAGTGCCTCATTTGTATGTATTTTTTTTTTCCACAGTGATTGCTGACGCTGCTGCTTTTAATATATTCACATTGGCACAGCCATTTGCATTCAGATGCAATTATGAGTTAGAAACTCCCTCCTTTTCTGCAAGCTCCAGAAAGGGAGAATTTCAGCCCAGAGACACGTTACAGTTCGTTTTGTGGGGTCTAATTAAGGAGTCTGCTCTGGCAGTAATCGAATTCCTATTGTTACCAAAGGGAGCGTCCTGCAAAGAAAAAGATTAAACGAAACCAAGCCTTTAAAATTCTTCCTTCCCTCTCCGCTCCCCTATTTCTTATTGATCTCGAGCAGAAATAGTTATTTCCAATGGAAATAATGACCCTTTGGGGACACAGTCCCAAAGACGCATGAAGTCAGGGAAGAGCTGCCATCTGCAGACCCCGATGCTCTGTGGTCAGGCTGCTCCGGCACTGACGTTCCCCCCTCCTCCTTGCGGAGATGCTGCAGGCAGGCCAGCTCTACGAAAAACTGCAAACACAAATCCTGGCGCTCTGCCTGGAGCGCGGCCCTCCCCTATCCCACAAGTTGCAGCTGTCCCCTGAACCTTCTTGCTCAGCTCTCCTCCTTCCCCCAAACTCACAAAGCCAGAGGGATTCCCACAGCCCTGAAGGCGGTCTGCAGCCCCCTGGATGGACCTCCCTGATGGCCATCCCTCACCCTTTGCTGTGCATCACCGCAGTCATGCGCCGGGGTGCAGCGCCCACGGGTGTCACGTCCGCATCCCCATCACACGGTTCTCTGCCATGGGCTCTATTGACAATATGCCATAAAGAGAGATGGGCAGGCAGCACATCCCTGCTAGCTCCCTGCCTGCTGGCTGAGGGAGGAAAGCACCGCGTGGAGCAGAGAAGACAAAATAAAGAAACAAAGAGAAGCTGGAGCTGTGGCAAAGGACTTGGTTGCCAGCCCAGGGCACTAGGGTGGTCTAGAGCAGCGAGCACAATCTTGGCCATACCAAAATCCTCCTGAGCTAAGGAGCTCCCAGCAGCAGCGCAGGACCATGCGTGGTGCCCAGAGCAGGGCTCTGAGCAGCACACAGCCCTGCAGGCAGCAGAAGGGGCACTGGCAGGAGGAGGAGATGGTGTAATTACTGCAGCACCTGAAATCTCATAGAGTGCCATGTAGATTACCTCCTCCCAACAGGCTGGAGCTTTGGTTTATAGTTTACACCAGCATATATCGAATTAACCTCCGAGAAAAAGGTTAAACTATCAATCATGAGCTGCAGTTTAAAGAACTGCGTTCCCTGTGATATATGGCACTGGCAGGCACATCAGAACTAAGCAAAAGACTGCTTAAAAGTAACTGGGGATAATGGGCCCGGCTCCTTATGGAGATAGATGTGCAGTGTGTTGACTTTAATATGCTGCATAAATGAGACCCCGGTGTGGAAATATTGCATCACAATGTAAAACAATTTCCTCTATTCAAACAACCTCTAAGTAGACTTCTATTTAACATTCGTCAGGTGGCTCGGCCAGCACGGCCTGCCCTTGGCCATGGGCGAGGGGCACAGAGACCCCATGGCAGTGGGCAGGAGCTGGCACCCGCCTGGACCCAGCCCCGTGTTACAGAGGGCTTCTATTAGCTGCACATGTGTAGAGCAGCAGGGCTGTAATTTGAAGACATGTAACACAGATTGTTTACATTTTTGCAATCCTGGATAGTTATGCGCTGAATTTCCCTACTGGAAAGAAAAACTGCATGAGCGGGGAATGCGGGGAAGGAGGAGGCTTCTCCCCCCCCCAGAGCAAGGGGATGCAACACAGCTGGGACACAGCAGCAGCCATGCACCACAGCCCAGCAGTGGGACTGCATCCAACACACAGTTATGAGCCAAGGAGGGCAGAGGGGCTCAGGACTGAACCCCACACTTGTTGCAGTGTGGCACAGCCACGTCAGACAGCCCTATGTCACACAGCCCCACTGCTCTGCGGATGTGGTGGCCCTAAGGGCCCCACGGGCTCACCCTAAGGGTTACCATGCCACGCAAGCTTCTGACACAGCAGTGGTGGCCACGGAGCCAGCCCCATACCAGTGGGATGATTCTGCCGTCAGGGACATGGAGGCCCTGGAGGTGCCCAAGGCCATGGATGGGCCCTGGCCAGACTATCCGGTGGGGGGCAGCCAGCCCACAGCATGGGGTTGGAACTGGGTGATCTTTAAGGTTCCCTCCAACGTCAGCCATTCTACAATTCCATGATTCGATGACACAAAGTTGAGTTCTAATTGCAGGAAGTACGATTGCTTGGTTTGGGAAAGCCGCCCATCACCACATCTGCAATGTCGTAAGGATTACGGTCAGATACTCTCCAGCAAAGTCAGCAGCCTTCATTTTACACCTCCTAACTGCAATAACGGCATCTAAATCACAGCTTTGGGCCAGGAATGGCAGCACGCTGAGGACAACACCTGCATGATCAAGCGAGAGCAGTGACCCCCAGCCAGCCCTGTGCAGGTGGGCACCCGCTGCTGGTGGGCCGAGAGCTCACTCGCTGTGCGCTGAGCCTACAGAAAGCCTCGGCTGGGGCTGCTCCTTTACCTAAGGCTCTGTCTTGGGGAGAAGAAAAGGTCAGCGAGACTTTGGAAATAAAAATGTTTCCATCTCAGTTGAGAAAAAGCCCAGATGGGTGAGCAAAGTTTAGAAAAGGGAAAGAATTGAGCGAGCAAGCAATACTGTGAGAAGCTGATAAGAGGAGCTCTAGCAGGAGAATAGGGGAGCCTTGTCTATCAGCCTATTAAAGGCTATTCTTACAAGTTTTTTTTTCCCCCTTTTCATTAATACGCAGGGTGAATAGAACATTGAATAAAAATCAGTACTTACTGCACAATTGTAGGATTGAAAGGTAACTGTCAACAGAAGGATTGGGGTGACAAAAGGGGCCATTTCAGTGCTTAGCAAATGATTTTCGGCTTGTCATTTCAATAGGCCGTGTTTTTCAGAGATTGTGGTTTTTTGAATAGCGTTTATTACCATGCTTTTTAAAAATTTCGTGTTGTCTCTTCGCAGGCACCATTCATTTGCAGATGCAGTATTCCTTTTCGGTTGTCAGAGGGATACTGCTTTAGAAAAATAAAGTACAGTCGTCCAGTGAGAAAAAGGATTCTCTTGTGAAGCTAATGGCTGCGAGAACAACAGTGGGGCAGCTCCTACCTTCTTGCCAGGCTGACCCACTTTCTCCCACTGTTCTTTATTCATGACCGCGTGGGCCACGGGCTCTCTCCATTCCAAATCGCAAGGAGATGCTGAGTAAGATAAAACTTTTTTAACCACAAAGTCCCTCTTCCTTCGGGCAGGAGATCCTCAGATACCAATAGGTCTCCTATCTCTTTCCGACAGACAAGAGGTCCAATTCTGCAGTCTTTATTCAGGCGAAATCCCATTTACCTCAAAGGGGGCTTTGCTTGAATGAGCAGTGGGCAATTAATGCTCAGGCCTTACAAAAGAGATACGTGGGGTGTTTAATGCATTGTGCGTATGCCCAAGAGGAGAAGCTAAATGACAAAGTTTTACGCTTATCTAGTTTAAATAAAATCTTTGAAAGCTTGTGTCGGTTTAATCAAAATGATCATGTTCATTGCAACATAATTGCTCGCATAGGTCCAGAATTTGCATGACACTGTATACTGTGCAACAGCAGTTAAAAGGACTTGCATTAGGATTTCATATCATTTTAACAAAAACCACCATTTTTGGCACCCTGGGCTCCTAAGTAGAGAGTAATCTAGAATTAGTGAGAAATAGATTTCATGGCTTTAAGTCACTTTATAGTGTGCAGGTCTTGAACCCTGATCTTTTGTAAATTGAACCACTTGTGAAAAAACAAAGGCCTCTAATCCTTTTAAACTGCCACTGCACATCCCTGGCCCAGTGCCCTTGAGAAGTGATTTAAACGGCATTGAGTATGGCAGTTCAAAACATACTCAAATCTGTTAAGAGCCTGATATCTATGAAGGGAATGGAAGCAGGGGGAAAAAAGCTAATTAAAAGTATTGATGAGTCTTGCTGGAGAGAATATCCTTCAGTCCTCTGAAAATCACCTGCATCACAATCAGTCCTGCAGTGGGGAGTAGGGGAGAGCTGTTTGCTTTTTGCCATAGAATCAAGTTGGGCATACAGGCACAGCAAGCTTAGGGCATGACTCTATGCCCCTAAGGATGCCAGCTCCATGCCGTTTTAGGACACAAACTCCATTCGCATTGGGATGCCAGCACCACGCCCATTGGACAGCTCCATGCCCCTTGGGATGCCAACTTTGCATCCACCGGGATTCCAGCTCCATGCCCCTTGGGATGCCAGCTCTATGGCTCTTGTGATGCCAACCCCATGCCTGTCAGGATGCCAGATCCCAAGGAAGCTCACAGCCTCATGTCACCTTGTGCCCACACAGAGCACCAGCCAGGCTGCCAGCAGTGAGCCCAATAGGCTTTCCAAAGCTCGCTGGCACACGCAACCCCTATTTGCAGTGCTCTGTTACCAGCTGCTAATGCTTTGCTCCATAAACGTAGAGCTGCAGTTGATTAGGCGCAAAGACTTCCAATCCTGCTGGGGGACGAAAGAAACGCAGCACCCACAGCTGAGCCAACAAACACTGCCTGACTGCCTGTGTCTGGTCAGTGTCTCCTCACAGCACACGGGAATTAGCAAGATCAGGTGTAAACATGCACATGTCAGTAAGATGTGTCCTGCTTTTGTCTCTGCTGAGGAAAACACTCTCTGATCTGGAGACTCCAGATGAAGTGCAGATTTCATAGCAAGCGGTGATCTCTTAATTACAGGTTTAACCAAGTACTCAGAGACCATTTTCCCTTGGATTTGCAGCTGTCCGAGCTGGGAGCTGGGTTCATCCTTCACCTTTTCTCCCTGTTCAGCGAGGTTGCGGGCCTGCCTCCAGCTGCAGAACCCTCTGCTGGAACCCAAAGATGAGTTGGGCTGCAGCAGGACCCCTCCCTTTGCAACGGGCCTGCTCCTGAGGCACAGCAGCGGGCTGCTGGGAAAACCATTTTTCCTCTTCCCTCCAAACACAAGACATCACTTCTGAACTCTCTCAGGTGACCTGGAGTTTTCCGTGTTAGATAAACATTACTAATTCAAAAGCACTTTTCTTTTCAACAGCCAGAATTAAATCAGAACTCTTTCCCGAAGAGCCGCAGCAATAATGGGTGCGTTAATGAGGATTATCCTTCCTGCCAGCCCCGAGGAACAGCTGATAAATCAATAGACCCATTGCAGTACACTCCCCCAATCCCCAATGCACTGGGGAGAGGTGCAGCTGCTGCCATCCCCATGCCCCCCCCCCGCCCCCAAAGACCCTGTCCCACAACCTGTACCCAACTGCAGAGCGCCACATAGAGCCATCCCCACCACAGCACTCACTGATCTGGGAGGCCAGCAGGGACAAAATGTTCCATTTTCTCTGCGATTGCAAAAGAATAATGATTTGAAAAACTTTAAAAATAAAAATAAAAGTAAAAAAAAAGGAACCAACAAACCCCACTGTTCTTTAACAAACCTGCTGGCTGCTCCTCTCCCAGGGGAAGGCCTGAGACAAGGATCTCTGCAGCAGAAATGCCTGACTCGGTGTTTAAAGTGCCCTTGCTAGCCCTGCCTTAATGTCTGTCTTGAGAATCACAGATCCTACTGATATTTAAGGCCATATTTGCTTATCTCCTTGTACAGTCTTAAGCAGCCCCCAAAGAAGGGGGCAGGCTGTTCCCTTGCACACGTTTTTGTTTCAGGCTGACATTTGGGTTATGGCACAGGGACATGGGGACAGCACAGGTGACACCATGCAGAGCACCCCATGCCCTCCCACATTTGTATGGCACACAAATGGTGGGAGCACAGCTGCCCAGGCACCATGGGTCACAGTGGGTGACCTCACCTTCCCAGCACAGAGGGAATCTCCTGGCCTAGAGGAAGCCCTAGCACCTGCAGCTCTTGGGAGGTAGAAGTGGTTCCTGCTCCACTGCTGCAAACCACAGCTTGGCTGGAATTTCCCAAGGGCTTTCCCAGCCATCGGGATGCCTTGCTGTGCCCTGATCCCTCATGCCATCTGTATTTCCATCCCAGCTATCCTCGCATGGTACCAACCCACAGTGCTTGCTCTGCCTCAGACAAGAAGCCGTAGTGCTGAGGGGCTGTCACACAATCACAAAATAACAGAGTTATAGGGGTTGGAAGGACCTCTGGGAAGCAGAACGTGGAAACACAAGTTCAACCAGGAAAAAGAAGGTCATCACTAAATGCAATAGAGACATTCTCACCCAGACCCATTGTGAACCCAGGCAGCAGTGCCTGCATTGAGCAGGCCATGTTAGAATGCTGCTGTGTGGGCACGGACAGGAAGGTGGGCTGCACTGCTGCTGCCCAGGAGCTGGGCAGGGCCGAGTGGTCGTACTTCAATCACAGGCTCAGCACAAAGCAAGGTGTGGGCCAAAGTGCATCTCCACTAGGTGCTGCGCCAAGAGGGACTCAGTGCCAGCTGCAGGCACTCTGGCAAACGAGCCCCCCGCAGCTCCAATTATGAGACTTCTCTTATACCACTGTCTCTAAACATTGGCTTCTAACTACAGTGCCTTATGCCAAATTGTAATCACCCTCATTCTACTAATGGTCACAACGCTCACAGTCCAAACGTGATACAATAATCACCGAGGAGGAGAGGCGCACTTCAGTGCTGCGCCGTATAGGGAACCACGGCATATGTCACCATGCTGTGATTACCTCACAGGATCTGTTAAAAAAAAGAAAACACACTTTTCCTGTTCAGGCTCCAAAATGATCATAAATTGAAATGCATTTTGCAGCTCTCTGTGAGGAGGACGCTCCAGCACACGGCAGCAGGCAGCAACCCGCGGCCCCAACTGCTGATTTAAAGCTTATTAAAATAGAGTGCGTCGAGATAAAATGCCAGGAATAAAACAAAATATGACCGGATCGAGCGTGACTTGGCTTATTGAGTTTGTTTCCTATCTTTTTATAAGGGCTATAAAAACAAACAGCTCTCGCTTGACTAAAGAAATCGCTGAGTTCCTCCGCTCGCTCCGGCGCATCCAGATGTGAGCGCATGGCTCGGAGGTGCTCTCTGCATGGGCTCATCCCGCAGTAGTCACAGCCACGCAGGTGCCCCTGGTGGGACATGGCACCACACAGCACCCACGTGGCACCTGTGTCCCACCGAGGAGTGGCTGAGATGTAATTGAATCAAGGAGCGGGCAGGAGAGCCTGAGCAGCTGTGGGAGAGAAGGAGGAGCCCGAGGCAAAATTTATTTCTGTCAACTGGTGGTCTATTTCCCTGATACCATTTCCTTGTATACAGATAAGGAGTTATCTTAAATGACCATGTCTTTTTCAATTTGTACTTAACAGTCAGTCCCATTTTCCTTATATGATACTATCACAGCAGGATGAAAAATGCATTACAATAATCCCTGAGGATCTTCATATATCAATATCAAATGGTCTGAAATTGACCTGTTATAAAAACCAGCCTTTCAAGTCAGAAAAAACTTAAATAAAAAAAGCAAATTTCAGAGCTTGCAGCATGCTCCATAACCCAAATACTCAGGCACAAAGAGCAACGTTTCCAGAATACCTAATGAAAACAAACCTTCAACATCTATGTAAAAAAAAAAAGAAATATTCTGACTATTGATACATCTGCTTAATGTTTGCTGCACCTCGGAGGAATGCTAATCCGCTGGGCTGGATCCACATGTAAGCAGCCAAATGAGGCAGATCCGGCGGCCCCAGCAGACCCTCAGCCATGGTTTTCTGACCCCCAGGAGGATGGGAGGGGGGCAGCCCCCAGCCCTGCACCCCATGGTGCTAGCCTGGCCCCACACGCTCAGGCCAAGTCCAAGCAAAGCCAAGGTGGGAGAGGTGTGCTGCTGAAGGGATGCCAACAGCACCTGTCCCCACGGGGGAGGACCCAGAACCCCAGGGCCCAGCAGCAGGGCTTTGGGACAGCTGGACTGTGTGCACCTGAAGAGAGGTCACACCTGCAGACAGGTTGCATGCAGAGCAGTTGGGCTGCGTACGGTTCCCAATGAGAGCAGCCCCTAAAGCAAGAGGCACAGGAGGACATAAGTAATGCTAGATCAGGGCCCCTTATTAATTAATAAACAGGAGTGCAAGCTAAAAGCATTACATCTACCACCACTAAATGCACAGTTAAAAGCCCAATAATAACCTGTGTTCATAATATATTCCAAGCACTCTCCTCTCTCTGAAGTGCATGTGATATGACACCATCTACCTGCTGCAGCATGCAATTAAAATTAAGTAGCAGCTCAGCCCATGATGAATCCGATGTGAAACACCGCACAGCAGCATCACCTGGCAGATCAACCCCTTTGTCACGATGTGCAGCGGGATGCATGTGCTCATCAGCAACCCCAGCTTTGCTGGCATTGGTGGCATGGCATTGTGCTCTCATGCACTGGGAGAAGGGCTCACTACCACCCTGCATGGCTCTCTGCTCATCGTTTTCTTTTTGATGGCACCTAGAGCTTTCTAAACCATTTGGAAATCAAGACACATTTTGCTTCAGCTGGGTTTCCTCCGCCATCATAAAGAGCACGCCGTGTTCACTGCACACAAACTCACATGATGCTGCTCAACAAGCTCAATTACCGTAAGTGAACATGCAAAGTAGATAGTAGCAGGCGCACGGCCACTTAGATGCCTATTCATTTGCATACGCAAACACTCATTTCCAATGCAAAATGTGATTTGCAGAAAATGGACATCTAAATCGAAGTCCCCACAAATCTACTTGCACCAGCCATGGTAATGGCTTTGCCTCTGCCGCACACAATATTGACATATATGCTAAATTACTATCAGTGCTGTTGATGAAAAGTGCTGTAAAATGGCCAGGCATAATTATTTTTACAGCTAAGGGGATTCATTAGCATTCATTAATTTTTAAAAGAGCCCTTTGGAGTGGGTCGGCAGTACGAGCTCCCCTGCCCCTGCATCCCCCCCACAGAGCAGGACTGCCCAGCTCCTTCCCACCTCGCACAAGAACAAATCCTTGCAACTGCAATATGCCCACGGCAGCTCCAAGGATAGCATTTCAGAAGATTACAAGGACAGTGCCCCTAACACTGACAGACCCCGGTGCTTTGTGTTTGGCAAAGGCGCAATAAATGAGGAAGAGACACTTCTGTGGTCTTTCAGTGCTATATTAGGACTCTTTAGCTTCCCCATGTTCAATCAAACTTAAAACAACAGCAGGATGTGAAACTGAATTGTGTAAGACTTCTGTAGCCAGATAGGCCTCTAAGGCCACGCTATTTTTCCACCACAGACAACACCATTAGCTCCGCGTTTGCACCAGCGACGAACAAGAGCCTACACGATGCACTCCTCAAAACCTGCACCAGGGGAGGCGACCCGTGGCCACTGCAACCACAGCTGAACCCACACACCCTTCCCTTTGCTCCCATCCACTGTTGGGTCTCCATAACCGTTGACCAAGCATCAACACAGGCCTACACAAAGCCTCGCAGCCGCCTGCTGGTTTGATGTGCAGCGCGGGCAGGCGGCACACGGAAAGGGTTAAAAGAAAATGTTACACTAAAAGAAATCTTTCTACAAGTACGAAAAAAAAAAAGAAAGCAAAATGATTGTAAATTCCACCAGGGGAATTCTGCCATGAATATGCTTCACCTTTCACAGAATCTCCCGCCCTGCCTCAGAGGATAACTGACCTTTGGAGAAAAATAATGAAAAGAAGAAATTCCTTGGAGAAAATAATGTGGCCAGGCCTCGGTAATGAGATCTGCTCCCTTTATGTTGCTATGACAACCACAGTCATTTTATAATACAAAATACATGAATGGGAAAGAGGGCCATCTCCTCTCACCGAGCTGCTCGGCACCCCCGGCCCTGGCACTTCTGGCAGGACAGCAGCGCACCGAGGCTGGTTTGAGCTCGGCCTCACCTCTTCTTAGTGCATACATGAGCAAGAAATCCTACTCCTACCTTCAGATGCTTTAATTACCACTCATTAACTTATCTCTAGGGCTGCAGCCAGGTACACGCCCCAGCTCAGTCCTGCCGGCCAGGTGCTCATCAAGGACCAGTGGGGAGCAGGGTTTCACATACAGATGCTTTTCCCCATCACAAAACACATAATGGAACCCAACAGCTGAATGGTCTTGCTGCTGGACTTGCTTGCTGATCCCCCATTCCCTGCTCATCTTTCCACACTTCTCCCATCAGGCCAGGGCACTAGAATTACACCTGGGTTATGGCAACCCCCACTATTACTACAAGGTAGAGGATAGAGAATAGGACTTGGCGGTAGTGGTGGACGGCAGTTGGATGAGAGCCAGCAATGTACCCTCACAGCCCAGAAAGCCAACCATATCCAGGGCTGCATCCAAAGCAGTGTGGGCAGCAGGGAGAGGGATGCGATCCTGTGCCTCTGCTCTGTATTGCGAGACCTCAGCTGGAGCACTGCATCCAGAGGTGGAGTCCTCAGCACAAGAGAGATGTGGGCCTGTTGGGGTACAGGCAGAGGAGAGCTACAGAAACACTCCAAGGGATGGAACACCTTCCCTATGAGAACAGGCTGAGAGCTGGGGCTGGGCAGCATGGAGAGAAGCCACCACGGAAAGCTGAGATCGGCCTTTCAGTATCTAAAGGGACTGTAAGGAGGACCTTTAGCAGGGTCTGTTGTGACAGGACAAGGGAAAATGGCTTCAAACTAAAAGAGGGGAGATTCAGATTGGATATAAGGAAGAAGTTTTTACACTGACAGTGATGAGGCACTGGCCTCATGGGTTGCCCAGAGAGAGATGGTGGTGCCCCATCCCTGCAGACTCCTGCAGCTGCTGCTCAGGGAGGGCAGGATTCCAAAGCAGTGCAAGCAGCCCCACAGTGCAGACACAGATGATTCCCAACACCATCTTGCTGCACAGAGAAAGGGGTTCATTCCTGCAACTCCAGTATAGTGACAGGGCAGCATGCACACTGGGATGGGATAAGCACCTGAATGCACATCCCAGGCTTTCTAGAGGAAGCCACACTCCATGGCACACAGTGCTCCCAGCTCACCTCCAGTCTCTTTCAAGTGACAGTGGGATGACAGCTGCTAGGACTGAAGGCCCAAAAGCAGAGCAGGAGATGGAAATGGAGAAGTCAAGGGGGAACTAAATATGGGCTTTCAGTTAATCCAGAGCCTGAGAGGGTTTCCTGTTACCCAGGTGGTCTGGGGGCAGGGGGGGAACCTCTCCTGCACAGTCAGCAGAACTGCTGGGTGAGCTGGGAGAGTGTGGGGAAAAACTACTAAACAGAGGCTCACAAATGAGGAAAACAGCCAGAAAAGTGAAAGAAGCCCAGAGGATGGGGAAAGAGGAGGCCAAGACACCAGGAGAACAAGCAGCTCAGACCCATGCTGCTATACAGCTCAGCCAAGCAGGAACACAGACAGCATGCTGGGGCTGCCCAGGGATGACCACCACCAGGAGGGAGGCGGGGGGGAGGTGATCTGTGACCCTCCCTGCTGTCCTTCCACAGTGACATTTCCCTAAGAACAGACTAGCAGAAAGAGACAAAAAGCCACAGAAGTCATGGGCGATATCCAGGCTACGCTCATGTCAGTTGCAGTTTTCCACCTGAGATAGATGCTTGTAGGACACAGGTTTCTGGGTTAACACCTTGCAGGATGGAAGTCCAGATGGGGCCTGCCTCTCCTGCTGCGCCCAAGGCAGGCAGCACCATTTAGTCAGGGCTCTCAATCTCCTTACGAGGGTCCAAAACCCCTTTTTCCATGCTAAAACACTTTCATTTGTCCCTGGTGACTCATCTGGGGACCATGGGAGGATTTCTGTAGCCACTGAACTACCCAAGCAAGCCAGAAAGGTACTGACAGTGCCACCGCATCAGGACAACTCCAAACCCCTGGAAGCCAGAATAAAATGCAAGTTGCCCTCTGACTGGTGCCTTCCTTGTACACAGAATTTGCATGTGGCAGCAAGATCTGCCTTATATCAAATACCATTGCAAAGGGTAATCTAAATTCTTTTTATGCAAATGTTCAGTAGCACGGAACAGTAATAAATCTAGGAAACCACTGGAAAGATGTTTAAGAGGACATACAAATTCTGGTCACACATCAGCAATTAGGAATCCCAAGAAGGAGAAAGCACCTGTCTTGGCCTTTATTGAATATTATTCTCAATTAGAATATTCATCATATACACAAGACAATTCCTTCATTCAAACTTCCATAGGCATGTTCAAATTACATCATATCTGCAAAACAGAGAGATGGAAGTTATCATAACCTGTCTTTGAACAAAGCATTACTGAAACTATAAATGGTCCTGTCTGAAGCTTGCTGGAGTGCAGAAGCCTGACAGATGCTGCACAGAAATATGACTGGCTGGGTGATGTCTTCTGAAACAGCTTGCAGGAAAATGATCCCATTATGACTGAGGCTTTCCAGCAGCAGCCATGAATACCTAGCAGGAAAGGTTGCTCGATGTGGGGAGGCACACAGTATAGTAAGCACAGGGACTCCAGAGGTGTTGTTGGTCTCCCCACTGGTCCCACAGGGAGGTCTGCAGGCACACTGCCATGGGCTCTCCCCATCCAGGAGCCCTTAGGTGGGAAGCCACAAGTTCATGCTGGCTGGGACTGCAATTGCAAGCTTACCCTGCTCTGTTTGGTGCTCACAAAGCCACACTCAGGGCAGAACACGTGCCTCTGCGTGCAAGGTTAGCACACCGAGGTTACTCTTTGCCTGGGGCTACCCCTGTGCACAGCACTGGGAGCAGAGCTTGGTCTCAGAACCGCTGCTGCCCCCATCTCTTCCCAGTGATGCCAGTCAGGCTGCCAGGTGTTTTCTGATAACAGATCATACATTTAAGGCCACAGGGATCCTCACGCTCACCTGGCCTGTGTTCAGCAGGAGATCAGACCTGAGGGCTTTTCTGTGTCAGTCTCCGATACAAATCCCATGTCTGTGCAGAGGAGTTGTCTAAACTTCAAGCAACATCTCTCATCATCCACATCTCCACATCAGCTCAGTGCCTCCCCTCAGTTCTCACTGCATTGCCCTCAGCCCCACAACATGTGGGCAGCAGACCCTCACCCAGCATCACATTCCTGCCCCATCACCACTATGGCTTTGCCACGTACCAGCCAGACACAAACCCTCAGAGGAAAAGGAGCTTTGGGGTACATTCACAATAGCTTTGTTTTAATGCTTTTTCTGTCAGCTGACGAACCTCCCGCAGTGCTGTTCGCCCTCATCATGCTTTGCAAATTCTGGCACAAGCTCCTCTCCTCTGGAATGTTCTCACTGCACCTAAGAGAACGCACAGTTATTGTTAACAGTCCAGGGAGGAGCTCATCCTGCTCTTTAGAAATGCTTGAGCTCATATGCTGTCTCCAGAAAGGTCCCATCCCCAGAAGGGATGATGCTACCAATGAAACATTGCACCAGCAGCACAGGTCCCCTGGTACTTCCCAGGGCCACTCCAATTCCTCTCCATCCCACCTACATGAGCACAGCCCTCTGCAGAGCTGGGTTTGTGTGATATTCTCAGCACAGTGAGCCTTTTATCGGGTTGTCAAAGCACAAAAATGCTGTTAGATGGAGTGCAGTTCCCTCTACTATGGGAAAAACTAAAGTTTCATGCAAGAAGCTTGGTGCTCCTGAACATAAAGAAGCACTGTACTACTAAGTGTAAGATGCAATCATTTCAGTCTTAAAACATGTTTTCTCCTACTATCAGGAAAGATGCACGAAGCTAACAACATTTAGGAGTTGGTCCTTCACCCCTGGGGTATACATGTGTGAACTGGGCATGGGGGTGATGTTCCTACAGCTTCCTAGAAGGGAAAGTGGGAATGGGTTGGATTTGATGACCACAGAGTTCTTTCCCAACCTTAATGATTCTCTGACCCACGTGTGCCCACACCCCAACAACAGTGCCAGCCAATGATGCCACCAATGCCACGGCCCAGCAGGGAGCCCTGGGCACGATGCTGTGATCCCATCCCATCCCACTGATCTTCCCTTTCAACCATCACCTCCCACCACGGTTCAGCTGCCTTCCGCAGAAATAAAAGGTATTGAGAAAAATCAATGGTAATTCATTGTATCCTATGATTTTTAAAGGCAATTAAGGCTAAGACAAGGTAAGAGGTTAGCAAAATCTCTCATTCTTTAATATATTGTATTTTCTCATTAATTCCCTAATCTCGTGACAAATTCTCCCAGGCAGAGGGCCAGCTTCCTGCCCACTTGAACTCTCCTTGAGTTATGAATGAAGCAGGTAATGCCTCAGCCCGCTAACGAGCAGCCCCAGCAGCACAGAGAGGAAGGGATGCTGGGCAACCCACTGCAGCACCGGCCCTACAAACAAGACCCACCTCAGCCCTGGCTGCAGCCCCCCCAGCAACGCGGGGCTCCCCACTGCCAGGAGCTGCAGCCCCCACGGAGGGCGGATTGCCTGAAATTACTTCTAATTAGGGATAACTTGAGATGGGAACACATCGTACTTCCACTAATCGCCAGCATTTCTGCCTAACGCCCAGAAAATCAAAATTATTAATGAAGAAGTTATTTCAGAACGTGGAGTCTCGTTCTGCAAACTCTGGATAACAGCAGTCAGGCTTGCCAGCTAATTTTCACATCCTAACATCAGAACCCTTTAATTAATAGGGAACTAATTAGAAAACTCCTACCTAAAGGCAGCCTGAGCTCAGCTGCAGAGCTCCGCAGGCAGCACAGGGGCAGCAGCTGCGGGATGTGGGCTCAGGAGGGCTTTTAAGTCAGCTTTTAAGCTGGTTTCAAGTCAGTCGCCGTTGGGATGCCTCAACACGAGGCCTCTCCTGGAAACGCTGTGCAATGCGCCTCCTCCAAAACAAGGGTGAGCGCCTGAGCCCCGCGTGGGGCAGACAACGTCAACAACCCAAGTATTTACCTGCTTTGTTTGGGCTCCTATCCATTAGGAATATTTTCCACCTCTCCACCAAACCAGGCAGAGTTTTCCCTAAAACCAGCAAATATTATGGCCTTCCATTCCACAGAAATTTATTGCTATAGAGTAAAAATGCTACTGTATTCCAAACATTGGCAAGAAAGCTGGGAGCCTCCGGTCCTGCCAGCTCTTAATAAGATACACATTGAAGCTGCATGTTGCTTGCAAGTTGTATGTTTATTTAAACAAGAATCTCCAAGTGTTTGGGGACAGAGGTTGCTACAACAACTTCTTATCATTAAAAACAATGGTGCTGAAACTTTCAGGAAGGAGAATTACAAATGGAGTCACTCCGCAGAATAAATCACTGATAAACTTTCAGCACAACTGAATTTAAATCAGAAAGAAAGTGGGGCTGGATCTTTGTTTGCTCCTAACGGATGTGCACAATCCTGGGATGGTTTGGGACCTATTATGAGATGAAGTGATTTATTTGGGGATTTCAAATGCTTTAAATACAACTTTCCCTTAGTCTCTGAATTACACATTTCTCTAGCAGAGCCGGAGGTAGGACGCTTTGTCTCAGTAATCCTACAAGCCCAGCAAGATTACCTAAACCTTTCCATTCAGTCACATTTAAGAACCTCTTCTGTGCCTTCCCAAAAATGGCATGCAGAGAAGGGTGCTCAAGGGCTGACATTCATCTTTGAAGTGATGATCGACGGAGCTTCCCAGTTTAATTGTGCCAAGGGGTACCGTCACACAATTAAAATACTGCATATGCATGAAGTCAGCTAAAGAAACTCAAGGAACAAGGGTTACAAGTCAAGAAACACCTGCTTGCCACTGTCCACTCCAGCCTCATTCTGACTCCTGTGCAGCACCCAGACACTGAACAAGAGAGGCAGATGGGGTACCAGGGTCTCCTGGTCCTGCCATGGGACCTGACAGGGAATCTCCAGTCCCACAGTGGGAACCACAGGGTGTCCTGGTGAGGAGCCCTAAAAGCTGCAGGGGGACCACGGAGCAGTCTGGTGTATGGGAAACTAGCAAAGACATAAGAAGCAGTAGCATCCCAGCCCACTACCATGTTGGAAGAGAGCTCACCAGGTATGAATCCTTTGAGTTCACAGGAAGGCTACAGAACTGGTGACCGCTGGCTTCAGCTTCTCCACGCAGCACCAAATGCCAGAGCCCCACACCACAACACGCTGCCAGGACCCTCTGCCCAAATGCCAGCAAGGCAAGGAACAATGGATGGGCGTCCAACCAACAATGGATGGGCGTCCACCCAACAATGGATGGGCGTCCCCAGCACAGGGCCAGCCCTCTGCCATGGCCCCCATCCAGCTCCACTCTGGGGAGGGCGATAAGCAACCCTTCACTACCATGCCTAGAAAGCTGCTGGGGCTCGGTAAATACAAGGAGACACTAAATATTATTTTTG
>PPHD01007803.1:10329-22569 GCA_002909625.1 Bambusicola thoracicus
TAATTGTTCTGAAAGGATACCTTTTGGTGCTCTAGAATTCTTATCAGATGAGCAGAAACTATACCAAAACTTATGATGTTGTTGTTTGAAAGAGGATTCTTATGATCATAAAGAATTTGGGCCACATTGTCACGTCCCAGTAAGAAAGCAATACTCCATACTTCACAGCAAATTAATATCATTTGATCTCCTGATGATGAGTTTGATATCACAGCAGTGACATTAATACAGAGGTGACTAGGGAGGTCCTGCTCCATCTTTCTCACAGTGAAGATTAAAACATGATGGCTTCATTTTATGTATTAGCTGTTGGCCACTGTTTTGCAGCTTCCAACTGACACAGCGTCTTCCACTTATGAGACAATATTCATCATTTACTTGGATTCAAAGTGTCAAGTCTTGACATTGGGCCGTAGAAGTAAGAACACATTTTCTACTTTAAAAATTGGCTGTTAATAAACAGAAGGAACACACCAAACAAACAGCACTTATGTTAAGCTTATATCAGACAAAGCGTGATTATGTGGATTGCCTCAAAAAGTTGCAGGCAGTTAATTTAGAATGATACAGTACATCTGAAATAAACAAAGTGAAATCTGGAAGTAATGAAAAAGGTGTAGTCACTGATAAAAATGATTAGAATGGCACTTCAGGAAGCTTGGTTATAATCAAAAATGTGATGGTATCAGGCAGTTTTTAATCTAACCACACACACCTTAATGGGTGTATTCAAAGCCATATTTCAAAATTGAGCAACAAGACAAGATAAAGTTTTTACTGATACATGGCAAATGAAGTGCTGTACTAGTTTATACATCACTACTGGAATTTCTAATGATGTGTCTGATTCCATTAAAAAAACTTAATTCAGATTAAGTCTCTATATTTCAGTTAACAGTTTTTTCAGTTGTCCTGGCCAATGTGCAAACCAGAAAGAACTAAGCTGAAGTTATGTTTTCTTTTTAAAGAAACATCTTCAGTCTGGAGATGTTTCCACACAATTGTTGCAACAGGGCAATTATCATAATTAAAAAAAGATTTCAGCATATCATAAAGTCTTGTTAGGGTCCTTTCTCAACTGTACAGCTCTAAGTTTGATCCAAATAAAGCTTAATTGTGAAAAGTACTTCAGAGCTCCTTGCTGCAAAATAGCAATTGTAGGTCTGCTACAACTATAGTTAGACTATTGCACTGTTCAGCAAACAACTAAAGACCCTCTCACCAGATCTTGAAAGGCAAATATATTTTTATGGCAGGCTGCTGTGAACTGTGCAGTTGTCCAAGAATAGCTTTGCACTCTTCTCTTTTGCTCTCTAAAAATTGTCCAACGTGAGCATAAATATNTAGACTATTGCACTGTTCAGCAAACAACTAAAGACCCTCTCACCAGATCTTGAAAGGCAAATATATTTTTATGGCAGGCTGCTGTGAACTGTGCAGTTGTCCAAGAATAGCTTTGCACTCTTCTCTTTTGCTCTCTAAAAATTGTCCAACGTGAGCATAAATATCTTGGAATATTAAAGGGTTAAACATCTGGTAGGAAATCTCTTTCCACTGGTTCCTTTGCTCATTGTGTATTTAATAAATGTATAACTGTCATGGTTGTCTACTCGCGACAATCTGATGAATATATCCTTTAGTCAAGGTGGCATTTCTAAAATAACAAGTAAACCAACAAACAAAATTAAACTTGGTATCCAAAGGCAATATCTTACAAGAAATTCCTGTGCGGAATCTCCTCCTTCCAAATGCTGCATTATAGACAATCTTCAAGGCATTTTGAAGGCAACTTTGGCATCAATGACATCAGTTTGCAGTCTCTGATGACAAACGTATATGGTGACAACTGACTCTCAAAATTATCACCTGAAAATATTTTTCTGAATCCAGAAAACCATATGTACATTATTATAGTATGAATACAGACGTTTTCAATATTTATGCGTATGAGAAAACTCTATGAATTTAGAGACTAACATTTATGATGTATCAGGTTAGTAAAAACTGTAGTGATAGTAAACAGGGAATGTTCCTGAACACAAGTATGAAGTCCTCTGAAAGTTGCTGGTTTTGGTCTTGCAGACTGACACCCCAGACTGCCGTAAAGCTTTGACCTTAAACAACTTCTGCACAGATTTTCTTACAAAAAAAATCAGTTAACATGAGCTCTGTGAAACTGAATTAATTAATGTTTGTGAAGCAGTCCAACACTCTGGAGGAAATGAATAATTCTACCTTACAGCAGTGTTTGAATAATGTGAAGTAAATAAGGCCATGGGGGTATTCAGCAAACAGCAAAGAGGTAAATATCATGTAAAACTTCTTGTTGTTGGAGTACTAGCTACTCTCTGTGCTTAATGAGGCTGGGGTCCTATGTAATTGCAGTGTCACAGTGTACTCAGCGAAAGAGCTGAATTAAGCTTTCCTGGGCAATCTCAATTCTGGCATTTCCTATCTTTTGGGTACTTGACACAGTAACCACAATAATGTTCTTTTGTACATGAGATTATTTGTGTTTTAAAGGCATCAGTCATTACAGTACTTAGGCAACACCATATGAAGTACAAACAGCATCTTCTTGTGTGCTTTCATCTCTTCCTCCAGAGGAAATAATCTGTAGCACAGAATACCCCACAGCATGCTTCCAGGAGCAGCTCTTCAGCAGCAAGGCCCTACAGAAACAGTCTCCTGCTGAAAGCTCCCTTAGATCTGAGGACAAGCTTATCCCTAGCAGCAGCATGAATCCCTTCACTGAAAACACTCTGCCTTCGTCCCCTTGGGGCTGAAGCTTTTTTGAACTCCAATATCACCATCAAATGCAATAGCTGCACAAGGAAACCAGTATAAGGCAACAGGATGGAGAAAGTGAACAGAAAGGACATACAGGCAAATAGGTATTTTAAGCTACCACGATGAATCCAGTGTTGCATAAGTAGTTGCTCTACAGCAAATTTCATCCATGGTAACAGCTGGGTCACTGAACAAGAAGATGATGTAGCTTCTGCACAGCATTCACATTTTATTAGAATACATTATAAACCATTTCTGAGGTAGTTCCCTGCATACCTTGCTTCACTGCAGACATCTAGCAAAAGTCTGACTGATATGAACCAGATGAGAAAGGACTTGTGAAGAAAAGAAATTCCTTCCTTCCTTTTTCCTTTTTTTCAATAAGGATGACTCTTGGAAAAGAGCAACACAGAAGTTCAGCTCAGTGCATTCAGTTTCATTTGACTTCTTCCAGAAAATGCATTACACCATGGAGATTTCTGGCTACTTCTTATTACTGGTTACCAAGACCTAAAGAGTACAATACCTTCATTTTGAAAGAAATGATTACCTATGCCCAACTTTATCATGTCAGTGACCAGTATAACTCTTTCAAGATATATAGAACTGGGCTTGGAGAAAGGTATTTTAAACATGTGTACATATACACTTCTGAAATCTGGTTTTTCTTCATCAGTTTCTCTTCAAGTGATGAGAGCTACAGGAAGAATTGTATGGTTATTTATAACTCTGAATGAGAGACTGACTTTTATGCTTCTAATGAAAAACAAACAGAAAGATGAGTTTTTTCACTTAAGAGGTAAAGGAGTAGTGGATCAGTCTTTTAAATGCAAGGAGCATTACAGTGTAAGGCCAGGTTTATTTTGCTGTGCTGTAGTTTAGCTTTTTGCTCTGAGTGGTGAATGTTTAAAACAGAATGCAAGAAACATACGCTATATTTTGTTATTTGCTAAGATTTCTTCAGGAAAAAAAAGACCAAACAGTCCCACTACTGATGAAATACTTCATTCTCTGATTTGCATTACTCCTGGTAAGGCAAGGGATTAAAATTTGAGCCCATCTGGAGTCAAGAGAGATACGCCTGGAATAGGAAGAATTGACTCTGAATCCACACTGCCAACGGGGATTGAGGCTACAGCTGAAATGAAGTTGCTGATGAAAGGAGAGAGCTGCATGGTAATGCAACCTCCCACACCTGTAATGGGAAGTTCACTGTCAGCTAGTGCTAGTGGGTGGGCAGACCTATGCCCACTCTTTTTTCTCTGCCCTTTTTGTCAGCCTGTGCTAAGTCTTCAGCACCTAGACTGTTGAGCTACTCCTGAAACAATTCCACGCATGTTTTATCATTTAAGAAGATTAACTTGATGCACTTTGATTGAAGTATTATTAGATGGTACCGCAAATTGCTGAGAAAAGAAAAAGATGTCATGTAGACTCGTCAACGTGTTACACAAAAACGTCAGGATTTCCCAATAGTGCTCATAATCCTGGCTAGTGAACAGATGTCTTCTGCAAAAACCAGCATGAATAGCCTATACAGGATGATTGGGAAATAATTGTTTACCTTTTTTTTTTTTTTTTTTTTTTTTTTTTGCAATGCAATACAATACAGTGCAATACATTTAAGAGTTACTCATCTAAGTGAAAGACAATCATCACTTATGGTCAGTGAGAGATCCTGCAAAACAATCCATTTCACCTGTCCCACACAATTATATTGTAACAGTCCTTGGGTGGTGATTGCCACAAATCTGATATTACCAGGGTCCTAATAGGAGTCAGTGTGATTTACCTGAGGTGTTATATCTGCCACATTAGGATAATAGATATGTAAATTGTAAATAATGACAGTGCATTAAACTTTGTTCGACACTTAGGGTGCTACAATACTGGCTCAATAAAAATGCTCTTTGTAAATCTTTTGTGATGAAATTGTAATGTGAAATCTCATTCATGTGCAAAATAAGACTGCAGCATTAAATGCAAAATGTTGATTTCTATCCTGATACCCCCCACCCCCCAAAAAGTTAAAATTAATATTAAAAACATAAAAACATACCACAAGAAAAATATATTTTTTTCTTGGATGCTACTAATTGTTATTTCTATCACGGTATCAGTAAAAGAATTCTGCTATGATTACATTCCTATGGAGATAGGTATACTTCAAAATTAAGAAAACAGATCTTAACTGCAAAGGCATAATCTAAGGGTCAATATATATTACTGTTTTTTGTTTTTTTTTTCCTCATAGCCTCACGATAAGAAAAAAAAAAGTCAATCAGATATATATGAAAGGCTGGATATAATAAATATTACAAAGTCATTATTCTGACCCTTTGAAGTAACACTTTCTAAAGTTCTGAGCATATTCAAATTTTATATTCCATAGTTGACATTGATGTAATTTTTCTTTCTCATCATATCGAGGTAAATACTGTGAGATGCGAGCATGCCTCCCACATTATTTTCCTGACCTGACTGAAAACAAAAGGGAGGGGAGAGATTCTCACTTTGAGAAGTTACTTTTGCAAGTTTTCTCCTTTCTTTGTTCACAGAACTCCAGGATTACAGTTGAGCTTGGTTATAGGATTTAATGGCTTGTTGCTGAAACTGACGGAGCTTTCATGGTATATGAGCTGAAAAGAAACGAGCAACAAGCAAACAAGACTCTATAGTTAGTGCAGAAGAGCTCTGCAGATAACCTGCAAAACTTCCATATCCTCAGCCTAGGTCTAGAACAAACAGGTGAGACATTATACAGCAACAATTTCTCACTCTCTTGTTTGTTTGTTTCTTGGAACTAAAAGGATCAGAAGGAAAATAATAAAAAACAGCCGTGTGCTTGATTTTGATACAATATTGACAGCAATTATAAATATCCTATTGCAATTATCTTGGGTATTGTATACTAAAATCATAGCATGATAATATCATAGAATCATAGAATGGTTTGGGGTGGAAGGCATGTTTGAGATCTAGTTCTGAGCTCCTGTTACAGGCAGGGACACCTCCCTCTAGACCAGGTTGCTCCAAGCCCCATCCAGCTTGCCCTATAACTCTTCAGCCTCCAGGGAGGGGGCATCCACATCCCCTCTGGGCAACCTGTTCCAATGTCTCACCACCCACACAGTAAAGAATTTCTTCCTAATATATAGTCTAAATCTACTCTCTTCCAGTTTAAAGCCATTTCCCCTTGTCCTGTTGCTACATGCCCTTATAAAAAGTCCCTCCCCAGCTTTTCTGTAGGTCCCCTTCAGGTACTGGAAGGCCGTTAAGAAGTTTCCCTAGATATTTTGCCAGGTCAGACCTAACCTTCATAGTATCATACAAATACAACCAAGATCAGCTACTGTAATGTTTCTTTCCATTAACTGGAGAACAAAAATGCATAACCTTCTGGCCATTATTTTGGCAGATCATTATCTTCTTCAAAGCTTACAAACTATGGTCATGGATAAATAGAAGGTTGTTTTCTTGTCTTTGATTTTTTTTTTTCATTTTAACTTGGCTTGTTTACCATTAATACAGCAGTAAGTAATCCTTTAATACTTGTCACTCTAGCAAAAAGTTACAATTCCAGATAAATGCCATAAGCTCTGGTTGTGTGGAGAGTGAAGACATTTCTTTTCAAGAACTCCCATGAATAGGGATGATCATCAGTTATGAGAAAATTCAGTTGGAAAAGTACTGATGTTAGAGAAATACTTTTTCCATGTTGTAACACGAATTTAAAGATTCTTTACCTAAGAATTGAGTTACGCGTGAGTACGCTGTGAGACAGCCACCCTCGAGGCACGGTACAGCTGAAGGTGCAGAGGAGTCAACTCACCAAAGGAGTCATGATTAACAGCTAACCACACCTACAGCATTTATAAAATGTCAGTACAGCACATCTTTGTGTGGGAGAGAAAAAATGCACCTAAGCTTTCCTTTAAGAGTTCTCATTTTCCAGGGTTTATAACATTTTTGTTTTCACTGAGATTTAAAGCTTCCCCCCCCTCTCCCCTCCAAAATCTGAATAATCATGCTAACAACATTTACCAGCCAGCTTTTGCGTACAACTCCTCTGAGGAATTTTGTGGGAAGATTCCAAGTTCTTTATATAGATGAAAGGAGCTCTGGTGTTTGTGGATAAGATAGAGTTGGAACTGCTTACATCCAGATTCCTTTTATTGCTCACAGGAAAACCTGGGTGGGTATCTGGGCCGTGTTATTCTTCATTCCTCTCTCATATACAGTAATGTATATGTACATGGTATTCTTCAAAGCTGGTATGAGACCCCACTAACATCAAAAAGGGGTGTTTCATTCTATCCTCTGATTCTACAGAAGAAGAGTTTTAGTAGAGCTACTTGTGGCACAGTCTGCTTTGTGGGGAGAACTACAGACAACCAAGAGATAAGACCAGAGAACTGTAACAGTTTAGATGATCTTTTAAACAGTTTCTAGAGTGTAGCAGCTTCTAATTGCTAACATCCAACACATGAAATGGTGATCAAAAGATGAAAGCATTTGTTTTCCACTGTATTTCTCAGGGGGAAAAAAAAAATAGAAAAAGAAAGAAAGAGAAAGAAAGAATATTGTTTTCAATAAATATGTCTGGAATTTTATGCAGGTAGTGGGCCTTTTAAAACCAAAATATTTAACATGAAAACTGGTAGCTCAGGAGCATTTTTACTTACAGAACACATTCGTTACTTCGACAGAAATAAGCAGAGTGTTTTAAAAGCACTCAATGAGGTCCTGTACGAACACGTTTGCCATAGAGTCACACCCTGCTGCATGGGGTTTGCAGCATACCTCCTTCATTATGAGTCACAGAAGGAAACGGTTTGAAAGTTTGGCCTGCTTTTTGCAGCGTGCAGTCCCAAAGCAGCTAGAAGAAAAAAAAAAAAAAAAAAAAAAACAAAAAAACTTTACCTGAGAACAACACAAGGAGGACATTTCCTTGTTTCTCTAATGTTCAGCTTAACAAGAAACCTTGCCTTTGGGAGGGACCTTTTCCCATTAGGAAATCCCAACACAAATGTCACAACACGAAGTGACAATTAAGCACTATACAAGTGGAAGAGTATCAGCAAATGTCTGATCATCTGCAGCAGAGGATGGAGAAAGCAGCTGAAAGATAAAATATTAAATGTGAAAAAATGACAAAGGGACACTCGCGAATCAGCCAGAATCTGATTTTAGCCACTTCAGATTTAGCCTGTAAGCATGCCGCTCGGACGTCTACTGGAATGGTTTAGTTGAAGATT
The DNA here is from genome assembly GCA_002909625.1 of Bambusicola thoracicus. Classification (NCBI taxonomy): domain Eukaryota; kingdom Metazoa; phylum Chordata; class Aves; order Galliformes; family Phasianidae; genus Bambusicola; species Bambusicola thoracicus. The sequence continues at coordinate 18,378 of PPHD01007803.1, forward strand.
AAGCTTGTGTTATTGCTCAAATTCAGATATTTTGCAAAATAGGTTTGAAACAAAATTATTTTTTCATTTGATTCACTGCCTGATGTCTATGCACTGTGTTTATATCCTGGGTTTATTTGTCTTTTAGCTGTTGTTCATAAATGACACTGCAGGTGAACTACTGATTTCCATCCTTAATGTCCTCATCTTCTTGGTTGTCAGAGAAAAAAAAGAAATATCACTCATGAATCTGGCCAGGAGAGCTCTGCAAAGTGAATCAAATATACTGATAAACACTTCTGCAAATGGCAAAATCAAAATCAGACAGAAGTGACATGATCAGCATGAGAGAGACAGAGAGCCAAAAGCAGAACGGAGAATGTCTCTTGGTCATCTGATTTTAGTCAGTTTGTTTGATTCACAGTTGTGTGTAAAGCTTGGAATGTTACCACAGAAAATCACTCCTTGAACTCACATTTTGAAAATAAATTATGAAATTCAACAAGGATATACAAAGGCAGAAAAACTTTGGCAGTGATCCAGACTTGAGCCTGCCTGCCTGTCAAAGAGCCCTGTGGGGTTTTGGTTGTCAGCAAAATGAGCCCTGGAGGGTTTGGCCAGCAGCATCCAGGGTTGTGCTAGCAGCAGCATCCAGGGTTGTGCTAGCAGCAGCATGGCCAGTAGACCAAAGGAAAGATTACCCTTTATTCATCATTCATTAGGCCCCATCTGCAACATCAGATACCCTCCTCGGTAGAAGACAAACACTGATAAACTGGAGTGATTTCAGTAGAGGTCAAAGCCATGGTCAGGGCTAGAGAACAAGCTTGCCCTGTGAGCATGACCTCTTTGGCCCGGAGAAGACACAGCTGTGGGGGTACCTAACTAGCACCCAGCACCTACGGAGAGGTCACTGAGAAGATAGTCAGGCTCTTCACAGTGGTGGATGGTGGAAGGATGAGAGAAAATTGGAAGATGAAATGGGAGGTTCAGAGTGGCTTAATAAAAGACTTTATCACCGTAAGAGTAGCCTGCAGTAGAGCAGGTTGCCTAGAGAAAGACTGTGCAGTGTTCTTCCTTCAAGGTTTTCAGAACTGCCTGGATATAGCCCTCAACAGTTTGATATCTTAGCTGGCCCTGCTTTGACCAAGAGGTCAGACAACGGATCTCTTGACATCCCCATATGATCCTATGGCATTGTTTGAGTGTATTTATAACTTATGTGAACATTTTGTACTGGCAATAATACTCCTAGAATGCAACATCCACTTTTTGTGTATATTGTTTTTATCCTTAAAAATATGAATCAGTATCTGTTCATATTGTTCAAGAAAATGAATAGGATTTTTTTTTCCCAATAGTTTTAGAAAACTGTGTAGGTAACATTAAATTCCTAATCAGTAATGAATAATAACTTAAAACATTGAATTAATGACATTTTAGAGTCACTCTTCTCATATCACTTTGTACCTTTGCTGTGTCTCTGCTTTAGAAAAACAACATTCTTTGTTGAAACCACAGTTAAAAACAAGCTTACTAGCTGTGTCAGTAAAATCCACTTACAAAACAGATGAGAATTGCTCCACATAATTACGGGTGCTACATAGCTAGTGTATAATTCTGTAAATGCTTAACAATGTTGGCACTGTTTGTGAGGACATTCCATTTCTAATAATTTTGTTGTTGTCATTTTTTTTTTTTCAAATGAAGCAACACGTACCACACGTAAAAAAAGATGGTAAAATCCTCACAGGCAGATTGAACTGATGCTTCAAGAGTAGCAAGGGATTTTTCTCACAGAAGTGAAATTCATTCTCTGTCAGTCCAAAGCTACTTCTGACTAATGCTAAGGTCCGTTATCAGAGATAATCCCTTCAGAAGCTTGGAGCTGTCAAAAAAAAGGCCTGAGTGTGTGCATCTCAGTACTAATTTCATAACTTCTCAAGCTTCTACTTCCAAAGACCTGCCAATGTAGCCCTCTTTAGAGACAGAGCCTATGATAATGTGCATAAGCAAAAGAAAAAGGGTTCATACCTGCTAGATGGTGATTAAGACACAAGTATATTTACTTCAAATATTGTGACACAATGAAATCCTTTTCTGCAAGACAAAATGAAAAGTTTCTCACTATATTTAGGATTTTGCATGTATCTTCTCACACATTAACTCACCATAACGACTTAATTCCCACCCTAATCAGATCACAGTGGAATCCTATATAGTAAGAACCAACAATAAGCTATTGGTTCCAAATGTATTTATACATGAACTGAGACACAACAGCTTAAAGGAAAACTAAACATCTTAACGTGATTTCTTCCTGTTTCCTTTTGCTTTACCTGTGTGTTCCAGAAGGGTATTGATGCTGGTAAAAAGAGGGATTCATTGTCTATGGAAATAACTAAATCACAAGGCTGTTTTTAACTGAGGCTTCTGTCTTTTCACTTGTTATTTCTATGCATTTCTTTTACCGGGCCATTGCATAAACCTGTATCTCTTCTTCTGAGCTGCCTCTGGTGCTGTTTAGTCAGTTAAATCAAGAAAATCTGTGGTGAATATATAATTTTGGCTAGGGGTAATTAACATTTTTTTCAAACTCCTTTTATTCATTAGGATTACAAACTCAACAAACTTAAAAATTAGAAGGTTGAATCTTAAAATATCAGATTCAATCCAACATTTGCATAACAATTCATTTATATTATGAGTATCCTTCCTAAAAATTCAAAAGTCATTTTGACTCCCAGAAATAAATTTGTAAATTAGTACGTTTACTTTTCTATTTGCAAGAAGACAGCAGCTTGAAATATATCTAAATTTAACTTCTTTCCTTATGTGTAAACTGTCATAATGACAAAGTTATCTACATGTGAATACAGCTTTACTAATAAGGTTCCCTGAACTTCCAGAAAAGGACACGGAGTATTCTGTGTAGTACTCAAAGGCAAGTGCCCTGTCCCTGTCACCCTAAGCTGGGACTTTCTGATGCTGCTCTCAAGCAGAGGGAGTGCTGGGGGAAACATTCTCCTTGGACTGTATATCCCTGAAGATGCAGAGAAACAGCCAGGAGCTGAGTTTATAGTCGAACCCCAGGATAGCAAGTCTCAGTATGGTTCCTGGTAACAGTGGCTGGATGAGAGCCATAGCATATATCTCTGCAGACATAGCTCGTGTTCCTGGATCCAGGGGCCTGAGTGCTGTACCTGAAACCTAAAACACTGCAGGTTTTTATCTGCTTCCTACTCCAACTGCTGAAAGCAATGGGTGCTCTCATGTGGAGATTTCTTCTGAGCAGTAAAAGAGACAAAATAAATAAATAAATAAATAAATAAATAAAGGAGCAATGGGTCTATGAACAGAACAGTGTGAAAGTGTGTCAGATGCATGAGCAAATTTTTGTTTTATTCCGGGAAAGACTTGCCTCCCATATGACACATTTGTTGGCTCTGGGTCTCAAAGTGTATGTTTGCTTGAAGTTGCTGACTTTAGTCTTATTTCTACTCCTTGTGGTTTCTGTTATCTATGGCTTCTCCAAACTCACAGCACTGTGTTTAACAAGGAAGTGATGGGGTGCTGATCAAAGGTGTACCTGATAATCAAAACCCTTCTAGTTTCTTCTGTGGTGAGATGATACAGTACTCTACCTCATCCTGTCTTCCTGCCAGTACTGCCTGGAAACAACCCTGGGATAATCCCAGGAGGCCTGTTACCTTAATTGCATGCTTCAAACTTTTTATTTTGCAATAAAAGCGGCTACAAATGTGCTGTTACACATCTTCCTACTGGTAGCCAAATATTATATAACTAGAGATAGAACAGATTCTATAAAATGTTGGTTAATTAATATGGGACAGATTTTCATGGAGGAGCACTAATATCATGTGACATCTTATTATTTGTATTAAATGTAGTTACCCTGGGAGAGATGGCAAGGTATCAATGAACATAAGACTCTGAGAAGAGGAACTTTTATAAGCCACTGCCAGATACTGCAAATCACCAAACCACCGGAAACCACTGTAAGCCACTAGTGTGAGCAACACATACAAAGTCTTAAGGTGTTATGTTTTTGAATAACTTGAGCAAGATTTTTCCTTGAAAACACTGGGAAATAAAGACTTTGTGGCTAATCTTACAAATGTTTGGAGAGAACAGTGTCAAAGTATTTGTATATTAAGTATTAATAATAGCTGTATATATATGCCATTGGAGG